>CAUYPK010124196.1:0-14702 GCA_963574355.1 Loris lydekkerianus | reverse complement strand
GTTTTTGATGACAAATCTTTGTCAATCATGTGGAAAAATGATGATGAGAGTCATGTTCCTAGCAGCTCACTAGATGTTACTAAGGGACCTTATTGTGTATCACACACCCAGAACATTTCTGTATAGTATCATGATGACAGCTGTTTGTAGCATCCTTCTAACTCTAATCCAAATTTAAAGGAAAAGAAATCGAATAGTTTCCATATAGATACGCTGAGATCTCTAACAACCTAAAGTTATTATAGATTTTGAAACTATAAGTGAAAAGACCCCTGAAGTATTGAAGTATGAAGTACAGGTTTTATTTTCTAATAGAACAAATGTCAATCTTTTAACCCATTTAACAGGAATCACTTGTTTCTCTTTCAAGAGGAAAATATTTTTTCACCCATAAGGGAAAAAATAAAACAAACAAAAAAAGAACACTGTTTTATCCCCAACCCTGATTGGTCCATTTCTTGCTCTGACCTCAGAGAGAGCCATTGTGGCTGAAACCTATATAAGCCCCTGTCTGGGTCTGGGTCTTTGGTCGTTTCAGCCCAGGAAGCTTCTTTTGGTGACCTGTGGACTTGACCTCAGATAGTGTGTTTCCTTGATCATAGTGCTTGCAGTTATCCCAGTGAGTAGTTTAGCATAGTGTACATAGTCTTCTTAGCATAGTGTTATTTGTTTTCTTAGCATAAGTTCACATATTATTTTTATCGTAGTTAGCTTTCATTAGTAGTGTAAGCCTATTTAGTGCTCCAGTTAGTATAGTTTGTTAGTGTTTTTAGCATAGTGAGTATTAGTTGTTGTTGATTAGTTATTTAGTGCAGCTTATCTAGCATAGTGGTAGAGCAGTCAGGGTCCCCCATGGTGCCTGGGGTGGCCTCCGTGTCTCTGGACAAGGAGGTCCTCCAGGACTATGAGCTCTTAGAGACTCTGGGTGTCGGAGGCTTCGCTGAGGTGAAGCTGGCCCGGCACCTTCCAACCGGGACTGAGGTGGCAGTCAAGATCATCAACAAAAGCCGTGCCTCTGGCCTCATGTCTGTGTCTTCAGAGATTGAGATCATGAAAAGCCTGGACCATCCTAATATCATCAAGCTGCTGGAGGTCATAGAGGGTAAGGATGATGTGTACTTAATTCTAGAGTATGCAGGTGGCAGAGATCTTGCTCATAGAATAGAGACATTTGGCCAGATGGAGGAGGGGGAGGCCCGAACCATATTCTTGCAGATACTGAAAGCTGTGGACTACCTTCACCAAGAGGGCATCGCACACAGGGACCTGAAACCAGACAACATTTTATTTGATTCACAAAAGAATGTGAAAATAGCTGACTTTGGCATCTCCATGGCCTTCAGGGAAGGTAAGAGTTGTGGAGCCCCCTGTTCTATGACCCCAGAAGTCTTCCAGCAGCAGAAGGATGAGGGAATAGCAGAAGACATCTGGAGCCTTGGGGTCATCCTCTATTCGATGGCGGCCGGGACCCTCCCATTTTCAGTCCCATTTTCATGGAACTGTAATGAACGAGGAAGTTCCATGAGAGATGCCACCTACGCAATACCTGCTTTCACTACCAAAAAACTAAAAACCTTTCTCGGGAAGATCCTAACCCCTGACCCCAGCGAGAGGCTCACCCTCCGGCAGATGATGGAAGACCCCTGGATCCAGTCTTGGCAAGACAGCCAGAGGCCACGCACGGCAGAGACCACCACCCCACCAGAGACCACCACCCCACCAGAGACCGCCATCCCACCAGAGACCACCACCCCACCAGAGACCATCACCCCACCAGAAGTTCCTCATCTCAGTTCTAACCCCCAGCCTGGCCCCATGTCCTCTCCCTCCCCCAGGATCAGCCACCTTAGGGGAGGCCCAGAAGGAGATGTGGGCACTCAGGCAAGATTCAGACCAGACTACGTCCTTCCCGCTGGGCAGGTACTGGAGGAGGACACCACTGAAGTGGTCCAGGGCCGGCGGGGGTGCGCTAGAAGGATTATGAACTTCTTTTGCAAAATGTTCTGCCTCCCTCCGGTCCAAAAGATCCGCCGGAACAAGGTGGTGCCTGTGACCAACCTGGAGACCTGAGGCCGAGGCAAGGAAGGGAGCATGGGGGCAGCCAAGCCACCCTTCCTCTTTTTTATGGTTTTATTAAAATTTCAGTAAAGAAATTGTATTGTTTTCTGTGTGTAGGGTGTACATGTATGGGGCACAGGTGAAGTTCAGGTGTGTGTGGAATGGAGACATGGAGCTAACAGACCCATCTCCACAGGCAGATGCAACATGCTGTCACTGGTGTGTCGCCTCTGAAGAGCTGACCTCATAGAAGTAGTTTGATTGTGGGTGACCTCATAGAAGTAGTTTGATTGGGGGTGGGGTGGTTGGGGAGGGCAGCACAGAAAGGGATGGGGGAGGGGTTGGTCACAGGGAACAAAGTTGCAGACAGGAAGAAGCCCTGACATCCATTGCCAGGAGAATGAAGGGAGAATATAGGGCACATTTCAAAATAGCTGAGAGTCCACTTCAAATGTCTTCCTGGAGAGCAAGAAGGCCCTGAGCTCCCAGGATCCTGAAACACTTTTTGTGGTTGGCCAGGGGTGGACTCCCAGTTGGGTAGGGAGCCAGACAAGCAGCCTGCAGCCTGCAGAGGCCTCCTAGGATAGTGGACTGAGCTGAAGCACGGCCTGGACTCTTCCCACCCCCCAACCAGCTGGAACAACCATTGAGCCTGGACTGTGACTCCTGGGCCCTTGTCCCCTCACTACCCTTCTCTGCTTTTTCTTCCATGGTTGTGGGTGATGGTGTGAGAGGGTTCTTAGTCATCTCACTCATGTTTCTTTCAAATCAGTATAAATACATCTCACTCCAGAAAGCTGAGTCCTGGGTATTTTGCTGTTTTGGGTCGTCCCTGCACAGCTGGGGCTGTGCACACCGGGTGCAGGCAGCCTGGTGCACAGTAGCATTTGGTGTTAATGAGAAACACTCAGTGGAAAGGGGCCATGAGGGAACTACCAAGGTCACCCAACAACAACACAGCAGTCCCTGGGCCTTGTGCAGGGCAGAGACGCACACACCGTGCATGGCCTCCCCACCCTGATATCACCTGATTAACATCTTCAGAAGGAACAATGTGGACTTGAGGTCCTGCTGGCCTGTGTTGATCATTCCAAGTAGGATAACAAAGTCCTCTGAACCAAAATATATAGGGAGTCAGAGAGTGACCTGGCCGTGCTCCCCAAAGTGCCTTAAGGCACCAATTGTCCTGCTGTGTTTTCTGACTGAATACTGGAGCACTTGAACTTGCCTCTGTGATCTTCTCTCCTTTTCCTAACAGTAGCACAGGTGGGTCCCTCTAAGAGTCCTGAGCCAGGTGTGGGCCTTTGGTCCCCACACAAAACTATCCCTCTGTGTTCAGTGCTTTCTTTATAAAAACACATTTCCACCTTGATAGCCTTTTTTACCTTTCTTTTTATCTTTTTTTTTTTTTTTCAAATTCATACGTTGAATCAACTTTGAAACAACCTCTAACTTAGATGGCATTACACATATATTTCCTCACTAGGGGTACATTCCATGCCTTTCTCACGACACATCCTCCTCCCTGATTCACCCCATATGCAGAACCATGTGCATCCAGACTTCTAGACTTTATAGCACCAGTAACTTCAAAGTGCAGTAAAAATACTAAGAAAGGAAATTCCAATTTGTTCTTTACAAAAATAGCTATGAGAATTAGCATAGATTTGTAATAAAATAGCTTAAACAATTAGCCTAGGCCCAAGAGATATTAGCCTCCATAAAAATATGTTTGCTAGGAAACATATGTTTCCAAAATAAAGGATGTTCTTGGAAGCTTATGTATGACCCTTTGCTTTCTTTGAAAATGAAGATAATGCTAATCACTTCTATCTTCCATTAACTGAATTGTTTGAACCTAACATGCTGACTTAGCACGAATAAGGCTAATGAGCTGAGGGTAAGATTTTAATATTATAGACGATCTAGGTATGAAATAAACTGCTGGGGGAAATGCATAAACTTAAAATTATTTGGGGTTATCTGTGGACTCAAGCTCTATGTATATTCCTGTAACTCCATGGTTGATAAATCCACATGTTCAACAAATATTGAGCACCTATTATATGCTTGAACTCAGGAATGTGGAATCCTAGGAACATAGCAGTGAATGAAATAGACATGGTCTTCCTAAGGCTTTCTGTTTACTTTTGAAAATAAATGAATAATTACACAAACATTTTGTTACAAGTTTGTTAAGTGATATAAAAGATGAAAAGAGAATTTTTTGAGAATTTGGCGTCTTCATGCAATAGAAGATAATTCAGAGCGGCTAGAGAGAGAGTTAGGAGACGGGCCACCTCTGTATTTTCCTAGCATAGCATACATACCATATGCCCCTCACTAGCAGTGTATGAGAAATGTGCAGACATTGTATCTCTTTTATTTATAGTTATCCACTTTATTATTCTGTGACCTAAGAAATCAGGCGTTCACACTAGAAAGACCTACAGAATTCAACACATGAGCATCTTTGTCAATACATACAACTCAGATGACCTGGCTGCTCTCACCCAACCAATGGTACCAGAAATAGTCCTACTTATCACAGATCACACCAAGACAAATCCAGTGTTTCACCCCAACTTCCAGGAAGGAGACATAAAAATGAGCCATTTTTCCTCAACCTTTCCCAGCCATTCCAGTTGCTGAGGAGGCAGTCCAATGGGGAGTCCCCTGGGATGCCCCCCCACTCAATCCTGAACTGTCATTGTGTCAGACATTGGGGAAGGGAAGCCCCTAAACCTGGCTGAGAACTACTGTTTCCACCTTCCCTTCCCCTTCCAAGTTAGCAAAGCAATAATGGTCAAACCCAGCCAAGTCAGAATTAGTGTGTCTGGAAAACAAACACAGAGGCTTGCCCAGAAAGACCCAACACAGTGATACAAATGTTGCAATACCCAGAGGACAGCTTTTCTAGTTCGGGGGTAGGGCAGCTGGGAAGCACCAGACAAAGAATGAACAGAACTTAACCAGAGAAGATGTGGAATCCACAGAAGCTTGTAATTTAACTTCCTTTTGGGTTATCTGTGGACTCAAGCTCTATGTATCTTCCTGTCCAGACCATGGCCACCAAGATATGGACTCCTGCCTTGGCCTGCTGTGATCGAGGGATACTCTGTGACCAATAACCTGGCTGTCCCCATTTGGGACGGGGCCACCAGTGCTTCACGGCTTTTCCTTCCTCTCCTTTGGTCCTTCTGGGTCTGGCCTGACACTCTCTCTGAAAGTGTTCAGTTTCCCACAAGGGTGGCAGGTCTTTCCACCATCCCCAGGGCACCTTGGAGTGAGTGTCTGCGGAGGACATTGCTACAAAAGCCACCCCCAATAATCTGGCCTTTTGGTGCTCCCCTGTGTCACATATCCCGGTTGCTGGGGACAGTGGAGGCCACTGACAGTAGCTGGGACATGTCTGGGGGCCCAAGGCCAACTTCTGGAGTTTCCTATGGATTATCACAGTCAGAGGTATCACTCGTGTATTAATAACTACTTCTGCCTCGGCTGATCCGGGTCCATGTTGTCCACCTTGTGACAGCTTCAGTGATTCTTTCTCTACATATTGTTGGGCTTTCCTCCTTTCCCTGAACCCCTCTGTTAATTTAGAAAAGTGGAGTGGTTTCACCTGAATAGCTTCCATGTCCTTATAAAAGTCCACACTAGCATGTGGCTGCGGAGATGCGATCCTCTTTGACACAGATGGAGATTCCACCCTGGATACCCTTGAACTGTTTGATTTCCAGGCAGGAGCTTTGACTAGGGCATGGAATTGGTCCCCTTAGACCTGACCAGCAGCCCAAATCCTGTTTCTCTCATCTACAAACATCAACGTGAGAGTAAGACACACGCATCATTCCAGGTAAAATAAAAAACAATAGCCAGGTATTCACATTCCTCTGTGAATTTCCCAGGCTCAGCAGAGAAAGGCCCTAACTTTTCCTGAACATTTGAGATCGTCCATTAAAAATAGACCATGAACCCTCACAGGCTGTCCTGTGGGTCCTGATGCCTCCTGAAAAGGACATACAGATGGGAAGTTAGGATCTAGAAAGGGGGCTAAAGAGAAGGGGTGGGGTCCTATGCTGGTGGGGCTGAGCCTCCCCTGGGGCTGAAGCAACAGCCACAGTCCTGATCACTGCCTCAAAGTCTCAGGCCTGTTCAAAGTCAAAGAGGGATTCAGATCTCTCCCTGTATCCATAAGCCAATACTTTTACACACAAGATTCACAATATTGTTTGTTTGTTTGTTTGTTTTGGGGGTGGTAGTGGTGTAATTTTTGGCTGGAGCTGGGTTGAAGCCGTCACCTCCTGTGTATGGGGCCAGCACCCTACTCCGCTAAGCCACAGGGCCCAAACCACAATATTGGGTTTTATCTCTCAGGCTCCACTAGCAGGAAGTATCAGAGCCCACGTTGTCCTGAAGCTTTCCACTTATGTTTAATCCCAGGAGTTTTGTCCTGTTAGCTCTTATCATTTAAGTCTTCAATTCACTGTGAGTTAATTTTTGTGTATGATATTAAAATGTCAGGGTCCAGTGAGAATAGCCCATGTCACAAAGTCCGAAAACTTCAGACACTGAGATGGATATGGAGGGAAGGGAACACTTTTACCTTGTTGATGGGACTGCAAACTAATACAGCCTATTTGGAAAGAAGTAAGGAGAATCCTCAAAGAACTCAAACTAGACCTTTCATTTGATACTGCAATTCCATTACTAGGCATATACCCATAGAAAAAAAAAAAAAAAAAAAAATATATATATATATAAAGGGTCCCTCCTTTATCCTCGGCTTGATAGGCTGTCTGAAGATTTTAATTTAAGTATACTTCACATGATTATACAACGTACATTATTTTTGCCACATAGTAAACACACCCTGTTTCCAGCACCCAAATCAGGAAACAGGTTTTCAGCACCCCAAAGTCTCCTGGAGACCCATCTGATGTCTAGCTCTCCCCCAAGGACTGTGAAAGGCAGGAAAGCAGTAGCACATAGCCATAATAGCTTGAGATTTGGAGTGTTGACTGCCAAATCCCTGAAAAAAAACCCACCAAACTAGGCTGATGATAAAGCAAAGTCCCACTTGTTACTCAGTACAATGAAAGAGAATACCACCTTCATCGTCTGATCAGCTTTGCAAGGGGTGGGAGGTCAAAGGCGCTGTTTTTAAGACTTGAGGGTCAGTATTAAGGCAAGTGCAAGTTCCCCAATGGGGGAACCTTGATTAGAAAGCAGAGGATAGTATAGTTTTGGTGGATGCAGCAAGGGAGGTTTTAAAACAAGTCTTTTCGGGTAAAGAGTCATTTGCTTAGAGGACTTGGCTCAGTTGAGTGATCAGTTGTGCTAAAAAGGGGCAATTTACCCTCATGGCAATATTTTTTCCCTGATTTGTTGTACATACATGAATTTTGAAGAAGTTCCCAAAACTATAAAGTTATTTGTAACTTTATCTTCCTGGGCAAGAAATTCTTGGAGTAGTAAAATTCTATTAGCATAGACAGTGTCAGTTTCCTTGGTCACATTAAGCTGAGTGGTTTCCTGTGAGTTGTTCTTTGTGAAAATCCTTTAGTTGATGGAGCACCGGCTGTGTATACGGTCATTCTCAACAGAATTCTGTGACACAAGTGAAGGGCTATTTGGCAGTGCCACTCATAACCACATTCAGGGATAACTTTTGCTCATATGTATAGGCTGTGCTGAGAAGTCAAACTCATCTGCTTTTTCCACTATCCTTTGACTTTTAGAACCAAAATAGCACAACCAGTGAGTTGTATGTCATCCCAATATCCGGCTATTGCTTAAGCAAGCCAGCATCATAATTGGTGCTGTCAGAGCAGCCTTCTAATTACAGTGTCCTCAGTAGAGGCTTAATCTGAAAAAGGTCCTTTTTTGTTTCTAGCGTTTTATTTTATTTTATTTTATTATTAAATCATAGCTGTATACATTAATGGGGCCCTCCTTTTTCTCTTTTTTACTGTACCTGGAAACCTCTGCGCCCTAGCCTGTGCTCTGAGGCAGGTACTGCTATCCCCAGGGGCATGTTGATTAGCCCACCTTCCTAGCCAGCATCTCAAGTGTACATCACATATACAAATAGCTCTTCCAAATAAGTCTACAGTTGAATATAGTAACTGCCACCAAGAAAATATTGGAATGGGGAAAATCTCCCTGCAGCCCCCCAGTCCTGCACATTCGTAAGTGTGTTACCATTTCTGGAAACTAGTTTTGGCTGATCTTTACAGAGCCGTATAGTGAATTTCCCATTGTTAAGAATGAAAGTGGTTGTGGTGAGTTTCAGAAGCTAAGTCTTACATAGGAGCATTTGGTTATGGAGTCCAAAAAATAATCTGTGTCTTGCTTGGAAAATGGGTTGGCCCATACTTTGGAGTGCCATAAACTCATGTTTAGAGAACTCTGGGGACGCTGAGTAGGGGTTAATTGGGGGAGGTTTTAAAGAGCAAGTGAAACAAGATCCATCCCTTCAAAGATGTGTAACTAATTGCATGCCTGGCGAGGCAGGAATAGCCACCACCAGTTACCAGTGGTATACACAGGAATGACTTTGCCAGTTGTTAAAATTCTAAGTGGTGAACTGGTCTTGGGTGTTAAAGTTAACCCTGCACAGCTTCTGGGCCAAGAGATGTGCTTTCCCTCAATAAAATATACAGGTCTTCAGATGGAGGGCTGTTTTCAGTTGTTCTACTTAGCAATGTTCCTGAAGATGACAGTGAGAAAGAAGTAATAAGCTCAGAGCAAGGGAGACAGAAAGAAGGTGGTGGGAAGATAATAAGAAGCCTACATTTCTCATAAATAACAAACGTGTTCTTGATTTATTGTGCGGCAATACTGTAACGGAGCCTTCACAATGACGGAATAGAATCTGAGGGCCTTTATCTTAGCAGGGAACACGACGCCTGCCATTTGAAATCACAGGCTGAAAGCCAGCTCTAACACATTGATGGATGTGCATTGGAAAGGTAAGTGGCTTTTGAAATTACCCTGAAATCTTTTATGCCTCAATAAGAAGCTAGCATCGAAGTTAGTAAATAGTCAGTTACATGATTTGTGTGCATATTTCCTGATAGTTAATTTTTTCCCATTAACGGTATAGATCACCTTGGCTATAAATGCCAGTTTACAGGGTTCAATCAAGAGTGCCAGATTACAGTGTCAGAAGTCTGGCACCAGGGAGTGGAACCAACAGCTCTTCCCTTTCTCATCACTGTTATTGTTACACAAATGAGTGTCTTTGCCACTTGAGGCCATTGTCTGTAATGAAAGGAGGTTTGAGCAGAAGACTGATTGGCTTTATAGTTGTTACCTGACAACACTGCGGCAAAACTATTGAAGATTTTCTGGATACCTTGCAGATTTCACCATCAAGCATCTTATTAGCAGATCTAGCATTGTGAGCATTTTCATGATGGAGTAGTCAAGATTTAGGGACTCCCCGCTGAAATATCGTCTTTCACTGGTCTTTTACATTTGTTTTTAAGAACTTCAAGAGGTACAGCCACTCACAGGATTCTTTTAAAACAGAAAATACAACTGAGTCTACTATGAGAATTTTCCTGAGTCAAATCGGCTTTTTAAGCCTGAATTTTTCTTTCTGAAAAATGAAAATTAGTAGATAAATAAATTAGTAGACAAGAGGCAGAAGAATTAGATAAATGTCCCCGGGTGTGGGCTGACGCTCCTCTGTGAAGGGGTGACGTGGTAGTGTTTCACAGCCTTGGGGGCCAGCAAATCCACCATCTCACTGCCTGACTGTCTTGCTCACAGATCTTGCTGCTTGCCTTGCCTCTGTCCTCTTCTCTCCCACATTTCCTCGCCTTGTACACACCTTTTGAAATGCCATATTCCACCACCAAACTGGACACTGGACACTGGACACATTCTGCCTTCCTTGTGAAGACTCGCATGAAGCATTTTCCTGCCATCAGCCTCCCTAGTGGAACGCTACCTTGGACTGTGTCAACATTATTTCTTCAACCACTTCTGAAAGTTCTCTGTAGTGCTGTTTCTTCCAGGGCCTAACAGTGTTAGGCACCAAATTAATGCTTGATTATGAAAGTGTAAGGTGGTAAAAATCCCAGTTCTCTCTTCCAGTACCAATTTTCTTTTTCCAGAAAACTCTGCTACCACAATGTAGAGAAAAGGAACTGGCAAAAGAATCTTTGGCCTAAACTCAATAAATGCATTCAATAGGGCGAGGTGTCCAGATGCCTAGAGTCTGTGCATGCCCCAGAGCTTCATAGCTCAGTCTTACCCTTAAAGAGGGCCGAGAAGGTTCAAGGAGTCTTCTCAGACAGAGACTAAGGAAGCATCAACCCCCTCCCACCCTTCCCAACTCTATGCATGCTGCAGGAATCTTACCTCTTTAACCTCAATGCCAAATGACTTTCAGAATGAATAAGTAGAGATCAATTACTGCCTCAGATTATTATTTTCAAAAAAGTGTCCATATATGACCAGAGGTACCAGATTTAGCAGTATTAGGCAACTTCTCCCATAACAGGCTTTCCACTAAGTAAAAGGCTTTGAGCAATGGAAATGGCCTGCCTCTTATTTGAATATTTCTTTCTGAGATGTGTGTCTTTGTTCCCCAATATTTGTTGTGATCAATTCAGAGAAACACCACTATATGTTTCTTTTCAAAATTTTTCTTCTGAAATCTCATTTGAAGGTTTTTGCCTTCCTTCTTCCAGCCATGTCTCATGGGATAACTAATTTCTCCCTCTCCCTATGAAGCCTGTATCTTCCAGGTAAAAAATAAAATCATGTAAGAATATATTCAGCATACCTTGCTCCATGCCAATTCCTAATCTAAAGCATATCAAAGGGTCTTTGATGACCAGTTCATGGTGGCACAGTCTTTGTTCTTAATTTTGACCACATTCTCCTACCCTTCCCAAAGTGTCAGAAAAGATGACTTTTTTAATGTGGAACACCACTGCCCCACACCTTGAAACTTGAACTTGAACTTGGCAGCCCTTGGTTCTTTGTTGTGCCTTATACCTCCCTACCAGGCAGTTTTCTTGGTTCCACTCACCAAACCTCATACTGACAAAAAACACCTATCCAGAATGTGAATTGGGCTCGGCGCCTGTGGCTCAAGTGGCTAAGGCACCAGCTACATACACCTAAGCTGGCGGGTTAGAATCCAGCCCGGGGACACGCCCAACAACAATGACGGCTGCAACCAAAAAATAGCCAAATAGCCAGGTGTTGTGGTGGGCGCCTATAGTCCCAGCTACCTAGGAGGCGGAGGCCGGAGACTCGCTTGAGCCCAGAAGTTGGAGGTTGCTGTGAGCTGTGATGCCATTGCACTCTACCCAGGGCAACAGCTTGAGGCTCTGTCTCAAAAACAACAACAACAAAAAAAGAATGTGAATTTTCAGATTTAGTCCCTCCCAGGCCACCTGAAGGGAAACAGGCGCTACTGACCTCTGAGAAGACCACATGTTTCAGCTGTGTTAGGTGGAACCTCTTCCCCACTGAGCCCTGGGCTCTGTTTTTTCAGTTCTTGTGATATGGACAAGGCACTAACTGGGTAATTGCTCATGGAATCAAAAATGTATATTGGCTAGTGGATGAGGTAGACATTTATTTTTCTGCTGAGAGATAAATGGAGCATTTTGAAAAGAAAGGGGAAAAAAAAGAACCATGGGGTTTAATGAGTATCTTTTCACATATTTTCCTTTTGTTGGAAGGGCTATATTTCAAATATTTCATAACCACTAAGATCTTGGAACCAGTCTTGGGAAGCCCCTAGACTTGGGTCCTGGGAACCCCCTGACTGTATTAACCCATAAGTTACTGGATCCTGAGCATCATGGGAGAGGACTGGAAATGTGAACAGTGGGAACACTGGAGTGGGGAAAAGTCCATTCACTGGCCAGTGTGAAGGCATTTTAGTATTTTATCAACTCTTAGGATCACTTCTGTATGTATGACTGGCTATTAGTCCTTCCTTGCCTCCTCAGAATGTGCAGTCTCCTATGTGTCTTTGAATTGGGAAGCTCTTATGTCAGTAACTCTGCAAAACCCTCTCTAATTCCTAAATGATTCCCTACTCAGGGTCCCTGGGGCTCTCTAGATGTGACTTTATGGCACTCAAGTGTATGAGCTAAGGACCAGAAAGCAGTTATAGCATAGAAGGGGAAAGAATGAGGCCTCTGAAGTCCATCTAACCCCTTGCGACCTCAGTGTACCAGTGCATAAAGTGGAGACACTAATATTGTCCTGGTCGCATTGCCCCAGAGCAGACTCTGAGGCAAGGATGTTTGAGATGACCTCAGCGAGTGAGACAAAGAAGGAAACAAGACCAGTACCAAGCATGTTGATGAGCAGGCTGTCACTCTGGACCCTGGGGGCTACGTCCCACTGGTGACTCAAGGGAGTGTCTAGAACAGCTCCAGAATTGCTGTGAGGAAGTTCCGGGACTTAGCACTGCTGAGGGCTGCTCCTTCAGCACTGTGTCCCCAGTACTTGGGCCCAGTGGAGGCCAGAGAAGGCCCCAAAGCAGGAGATAGAGAGTCATGTCAGCATGGATGTTAAGGAGTGGGTCGCTCTAGATGGCAAATGTCCACCAGGTGACAGCAACTGCTATAAATAGCCACCTCATGGAGCTTCTGTGATCATGTATGCAAGGGAGCTATATCAATGCCTAACCTACAGGGCCTTGTAAATCGAAGTGGTAATAGCTTACACTTTCAGTCACTTACTATACGCTAGTCACTATGCTGATACCTTACTCATGAGGTAACCCTCACAGCTCACTTTTTAGGTAGGTGCTGTTTTTATTCCTGTTTTACTAGATGAGAAAGTTGAGGTCCCCATCAGTGCTATTAGTCAAGGTTTACAGGTACTAACTGGGGTAATCAATATTTGTTTTAGGTTGTCTGGCCCCATATTCCACAACCATAACCACGACACATCCTGCCTTTCTATGATTAAGAAAGAAAAGAATTGGCTTAAAAGATCTTTCAGTTTGCATAAAATTTAACTAACTCTGACCCCTTAATTTTACTTTGCCTGTTAGGTGACTTACTTGACTCCAGGAGCAGAGCTTTGAAACAACTTGACACTTTTCCTAATTTAGACTCAGTTCATACATTTGCAGTACATGGTGGATACTGTGCTTTTTGGACACAAATGCAATTATTAGTCAAGAGTAGCTACTGAAGGCCTCTTACGTGCAGAGCTTTGTTCTCAGAGCTGCGGGAGACACAGCCTAGGTGAGGGAGAAGGTTCCATCCATCACGGAGTCTAACAGGGCAGGACAGATGCTGGGAATTACCGACTGAAGTGGCAGAAATGAGAACTAAGCACTTGCAACTCAGTTAGGCCCTTCCAGGCAGCAGGATTGGGTCTTTCTCCTCCCCCGCAATGTGTTTTCCAGGTGGGAGTTGGTGCAAATACAGATTTAGAGCAACGTCGTAGGAAGTAGTCACAAGGAGGAGTGGTGTTTAGAAAAGGAAAGGACCAGCTTCCTCACTCATGGAGAGAAAAAGGGTTATATGTAAATAAGCCTGAAAGGCATGGGGTTAAAATTGGGAATCTGGGATTAGGGCTATGCTCACAGTGACTTAACCCCTCTCAGATATACCTTCAAAGTATAGAATTTGCCCCACATCACTGATGTGTTGCAATGTTAACTAAAAACCAAATGAGTAAAATAGTGATCCATACATGTTATTTCTTGTACCTTGGGAATAGCAATTCATTGTGAAGGAGGTTTTCTACATTCAGACCACTGAGATGTGTGTTGAAAGGGAAGTGACCAGCACCTGCCTCCACCACCAAAATTCTGTTGAGACAACTTTGGTCTGTGCTAGAGGGATTTCTAATGTAGAAAAGTGGTGGACCACACTTTGAGTAACACTAGCCCAAAATCTATATATGCCAAGGAATACAGAATTGAGCTACATAACACTTGTATCATTAAGTAAGTGCTTACTCAGGGAAACACAAAGTGCACTAAACAAGGAGATTTAAAAATCAAAGTATATTGGAGTCCAGCACAGTGACCCAGATGAAAATAGCGTGAAAGTGTGGAGTGGGTGAGTGGGCATGGCGGGGCTATCAGGCTATAGAACTGCACTGTAGGTGCAAAGTCTTTATGCACCCGTCCTCAAGTTTAATTGTGTCCTTTAATTGATGCACCCGTCCTCAAGTTTAATTGTGTCCTTTAATTGATGCACATCGTAGGCACCAATTAAAATAAACTTGGAGTTGAGTCCCAGATTTGTCAAACAATAGCTACCATCCCTCAAGGAAGAGATCTGAAGCTCTGGGCTTCAAATTCCTCGGCTAAGAAAGGAATAATAATATCCGTCTGGCAGGATGGTTTTAAGGGTTAATGGTGATCCTCAGCAGTATATGTGTGTGGCCAAGCCCTCAGTACGTCTAATAATAATTTGGAAGAGGGGGCCTATCACAGAAAAAGAAAGGACTCATGTCTCTTAATGTGGATATTGAATGTGTGCAGTCCCCACATAGATTCTTTTTTTTTTTTTTTTTTTTTTTTTTGAATTTATTTATTTTTTTATTGTGGAGAAGGGGCAGGGAAAGAAGGCAGGGGAAGAGGTGAGTGACAGGGTCGGGCCAGTGGCATGGTACCACATTGGCTGTATCTAGGTAGA
>CAUYPK010124195.1:0-14598 GCA_963574355.1 Loris lydekkerianus | reverse complement strand
TTAATTATTTTATTTCTTTTTGTTTTTTTAGTATTTTTTTTTTTTTTTTGGTTTTTTTTTTTTTTTTTTTTTGGATCAACACAATTTGTGTACTGTGAGATTAAAAAGTTTGAAAAACACTGTTTTTTTGGGTTTTTTTTTTTGTTTGTTTGTTTGTTTTTTGGGGGGGTGGGGGGACTGGCTTGCAGCTTAAGACTCCTGCCTCAAGATTGTGTTTATTCATGGCTGAAATCAGGCAAACTCTGACTGGAAATAAATACATGTAAAAGTACGGATGCTCCAGAATCTTGTTTTGACTCAGCCCTTCATGTCCTAGTTTTGTCTATGGCGTGGGTCAATTTACTCAGCTATAGGCTCAATATCCACCTTCACGTCGCTGTGGAAGTCTTTTAACTCATGAGGCAGGTGGCCCACAAGATAACTTCTAGGTTAGCTTTCTCATAACTGAGACCGTTCAAAAGCCTTATTTCACAAGGTCAATCCTATTGTACAACACCTACTTTAAAAAGAAATTGCTCTATATTTGAATGATTTGGGGATGATTATTTTTGTTTATTTTTCAATATAAATGAACTCAATGCTAATTATTCAGAGTTGGTTTAATATGAATTTTTTCATAAAATAATGAGCCATTGGGCCTAACTTAATAATCTTTATTAAGACCTTAATAAAAAGTTTCTTTTATTGAGTTTCCAAAATTATTGAGTTTTCAGGTCCAGAATATAGCTATCTCCACATGAATCCAGGACCAAATTTCTCAAAGTTTATTTGTTTAATGTATTAGTATTTAATTCTCTGATAGACAAAAGGGAAGACAAAGGACTCTCTGGACTCATGATCTGAATAGTACATGGATTTCAGTTCATCATACCTTTGCCGCCAAATACTAATTTAATTCAAATCATGAATCTGCAGTGATAGGACTTCAGTGTCTCAAACTGAAGAGAGGCAAGGATAATCAATTTAATAATCATGGCCCATTCATCTGAAGCATCTAAGGGCCAGAGTCACTGAAAAGAGGAGATTCCAATTATGCCGGTTTATTTAGAATTTATTACATTGGTAAAATGAGAGGCCTTGCTATAAGGGGAAAAAAGGACGAAGTAAACAATATTCACAGTTAGAGAGAAAATTGCAATATTGTCATTTGAATTAACGGAGGCTATCTTAAATCACTTGAAATTAAATGCAAATTAATTCTATTACCTCTCCTTTGAAGAAACTAGCCTTACACCCTATACGAGAAAATCAAATTTATTTAGATTTACTGAAATCCCAGTGATTTAAATGAAAGTTGTTTTGTCCTTCTGAAAGTATTTCAGTAGATTAAACATCTACCAAGAGTTATTAATCTAGAGATGAGACTATTATGTACATAAGACTTAGAGATAAAATAAATTCATGTCACCATGACAATTAATCTTAAAATCTGTTTAATAGGTATTCTCAGTTTACCTTAAAAGGGATTATTGAAACTTTTTAATTGGATATTTATTTCTGTGTTCTTTGATCAGGAAAACTAGAGAGAATAAAACTAATTGAAAGTATTTTAAGAAGAAAGATTAATTTGTAGTACAAGAGTTCAGGAAAAAAATTGGTCAGAATCAGTTACCTTTCATGAATATGATTGCTGATTAGAGACCAGACAAACAAACTACACATTATTTATTTAATCCACTATATAGACTAAATAAAAACAGATTTGGGGGACACTATGGTATTTTTCATCGCCATTACAAGTTAGATTTTAAAAGCTCAGTCCTTAAAGTCAGCTTATTTTCTCCTCAAGACTATATAATTTTCTCTTGGTTGCCATTAGATGCCTGTCAGAATGTGCAGAGTAGTTGGTAAATCTTTGACCTCAGGTATGGGATGGTAAGTTTTATAATTCAGCTAAGAATTTCTCTTCACAAACAGCTGTCTTTATTAATAAAAGAAAAGGCATTTGTGATCATTAAATATTTGAAGGAATAGTTGAAGAAACAGAGCACGTAGGCACGAATGTGAACCTTCTGATCAGCTGTGTTTAATCAGTGCTTAATTTAACCTAACTGGGTATTATAACTTCTGTTTCCCACCCAATTTCTAGGTGCTTCTCTTTGGTATTAGTGAAGAAGTACTTAATTCATAGTCTCATCCGATATTCCAGAAACTCCAATTCCTACAGTTGTTCTTAGTCAGAAGTCACTTTTTTTCTTTTTTTTTTTTGTTAAGTGGGCCAGGGTCAGGTTTGAACCCACCACAACTGGTGCACTGAGCCAGTGCTCTAACCACTGAGATACAGGTGGTTGGTCGTCACTTTGTTCTTAATAAGAAATATTAGCTAATAACTTCTATTTTCTCCTTTTATGACAATGGGATGGGGAGCATCGCCCTCTTCTCCATCAAGGTTGACTCCTGTTGGAGTGTAGAGGAGAGCGATAATTTTTGATATTGTCGTCTCCTGGGTGCCCCACAATGCATTGACTTCTATAGAGGTCTCATCCTCCTCAGGAATGGCAGTACCAGAAAATCATCCAGGCTACAATGGTGGCCTGCAGCAGCCTCCACCTGCCTCTCCTGCTACAGTTAGTCTGACTTTCAGAGACCTCTGCCATCCAAGGGTGATGGGGACGTCCTCCTCCATCCTACAAAGGTTCCCAGGCCAGCACTAGCTACACATCTCAGTGTTGTTCCCTAAACCTGACCTGGATCTCACAGAACTGCCCTCCTGAGTCACCAGGGAGCAATTTTAGGGTAACCCAGCTCCTGCAACCAGAGTTCCTTAGGAGATTAGGCCTGTCCTGGGGTCCTCTCAGAGGCCCCCAGCTTTGATCCAAGCTACTCTTCCCAAGGTCAGGCACTACTACGCCCTTGAAGAATTCCAGTAGAATTCTCCACCTACTCCTAAGGATGGCCCAATCTCAGACAAGAGCCCAGCTTCCTCCAAGACATCTTATTCAAGATAAGCACACTTGACTCTACTGTGTGGCCTACCATGGTACCTGGGTAGTGGAAATCTGCTTAGCAAGAAACTACCATCTTGGTGTAAACATCCTCGGGCAGCTTCAGCTATTTTTCCTGGATCAGTTTAAGCATCCCAGTGACCTTTCTCTCAGCATAATGGCCTTTTGTGACTTATGAAGAAGAATTATGATCTTTTTCTTTCTCAAATTTACTTTTCAATCCAGACTTTTCTGTCTTGAGCTTAGAAGTTGCTCCTTGATAATTTCCTTTTCCATCTTCCATCTAAAGTGAGGAGACAAACTGAGTTAGCTGGGACTTCTGGGCATCTCCCCTGAATTCTACACTTTCACCTTATACTCTGGATCACTGAGGTCAAAGTAAATACTGCACAGACTGCGTGCTTTTTGTGGAGTCCACTCCTTTAATCTGGATTCCCCAAGTCTTTCTTTTGCTGATATTTCAAAGATGCCCAGGGCTTAGCAGTGGTTCTCAACCTTCCTAATGCTGGGACCCTTTAATACGGTTCCTGTGGATCATGACCCACAGGTTGAGAACGGCTGGCTTAAAGGCTTCTGGTACTTGCCGCTTTACATGAAGTTGTTCAAAATTTAAGTGTTTTTTGAAACACAAAAACATATCTGGAACACACAAATCTGATTTTAAAATAAGGACATAGAATAATATTTCCTCACATTCACTCAAAGCAGCAAAATCACTCAGTCCACTCATTTTCCTGTATTCTGCTAATCTAAAAGACAGAATGAGAAAAAACCCACAAATGTCTTGCATTTGGTGCTGAGTACAATACAATTAATTGAAATCCAACATTTCATCTGAAATGTTACCTGGGGGGAGAGATGGTGGTGGCAGGGAAGATTGCACAAAACACAGGCCATGGAAGTCTCTGAAAGGAGTTAATTATTCTGAAAAAAATTTTTTTTTCTTTTCTTGCTGAGGACAAAAGAGCAGCAGATCTCCAAGACACTTGCTTGTGTGGAAGGGAGGTAGTAATGGATTGAAAAGAGAGAAAAGGGGGGTGGCAATTTTATAAATACTGGTGACATTTCAAATGTGATAGTATGAGAAAGGTTAAAAAAAATGTTCAGCCTGCAAGGAAGACCACCCAAGATAAATTACAAAATAGGATGCAACTTACTAAGTTGAAGTTCCAACACTGTTGACTATATTATTCAAAGAATCCACCATATCAAGACGATATGATGATCTGCTTTACAATATTCCCAGGGCCAAATTTGGCCAGGAGTCTCTCAAATAATTTAAATAAGTTTTTTAAATGATTGAATAAATGTGTAAATAAATCACTGGAACAAACCAAATGTCAGTTGCTTTTATATATTATTCTGTTTAAACTTTAAAACTGCACTTCGTTAACCAGTAGCATTATATAAAGAAAGAGATTTTGCTTGTGTAAGAGGTTTCACATTTACATTACTCATCCAGTAAGGCAGGAGGCCTGGGCAAAGATTGATCCTTGGGTTAGAGCATCTCTTCAAAGTATCTGTAATGCTTCCCTCCACTTTAAGAGCCTCCACACATGATTTATCCAGAAATGACCACAGGATTAACTTTCCTCCAGGGTCTTTAGAAAGCAGTTTCTCATTTCTGGCTTGTACTTCTCTCACACTTCCAGTATAACATTAGTGTTAGCTTCAGACTTTTAATTTTACTGTTAGTAAGCTCAACATCATTCCTTCTGTTTTCTGTTTTGCTTTTCTGATATGACATGTGGTAGACCATATCCAAAGAAAGGGCTTGTTAATCATATTCATGCACAGTAAACAGAGGTGTCTGATTTTTCTAGAGTTCTGAGGTCTTGAGCTAGTGGTATTCTCCTCCGTTTCATTAATGCTAAGCTAGTAAGCACCTGATGTGAACCTAGTCATGATAAGAGCCAAAGATTCAAAGGTGAACAAAACAAGATTTATACTTTCAAGGGGATAAGTCATAAGAAGGTAGACTGGCTAGTAGGGTCAGTGTAGAAAGCAGATTAAATCATGAACATGAAAATGTATTATTTACTCGTTTTTCTTGTCTGTTTCCTAGCTGAGTGGTTAGGAGCAATAGACACAAATTAAATGTTAGTTTGAGCTACTATGAGATGGGATTTAGGGGAGGGTTAGGTAAGTGAATAGTCACAAAACAGTGCAGTAACTGTCAAGAAGCTACGGGACCTTTACTAAGAAGATGAAGCATAAAGTGAAATTATAATTATATGGAGTTACGTGTTCATTACTCCTGGCATATCCAGAACACTGCTCATCTACAACTGTCTTTTTAAATTATACCTTGTTTAAATAATTACAAGTTTTTTCTTCAATCTTTAAATATGTTTATTGTCTAGCCAATCTCAAGTTGCTTTTTTGAGTTCTCAAGGCTCAAAATTTCTTAATGTGATTTATTTTTTTAACTCACTTTCAGTAGGAGTTGTTTACTGTGGTGGTCATATGAGCTCTGAATTTCTAAGTGCACCTACAGAGTAGCTTTGCTTTACTCCTGTAGGTACCCCAGAGTTGCCATGTGCTGTGGACAGTGCTTTATTATAATTTATGTTTGAGAGTTCTATGCTGTGTGTATAATAGCATTTATGTGCACTATAACATACTGTAAAACCACAAGAAGCAAACACTGGTTTGATTTTTCATACAAAATTTTTTTTTTTGTTTGTTTCTAGGCTTATTTTTTCATCCAGATCCCTGTGTAGACAAGGTCCTTTGTTATTTCTTAGGGTCAGGGACTGAAAGTTTCCTTGTCCTAGATTAGTAGACCAGATATTCCTTAAAGTCTTGACACAGGGATCTTAACTGCACTTCTAGGGGACAAAATGCTGTTATCTGCTGGACCCATGATATATTGACTGGATTTTTAACTGCCTTCTTATCACTGATTTGGCTTTAAGTTTGTTTTCAAACCTCAACTATTCTTTTGGGGAGGCACAGCAAATACTTTAAATATTTTTGATATGTTTTATCTAACACTATTACATAAACTGCGGAGGAGTGGTAAAAATCTGGCCTTCTACCATAATTGGAAAGCCATTAGATTCATCTATGCTAAATAAATAAAACAAAAAACCTGATTTAATCATGATTTTAGGAGTACAGCTTGTATGGAACCAGTATATAGAGCAAGATAAGAAAGTCAGAAGGCAGAAATGTTGAAATTTGCATCAGCCCTCCGAGAAAGTAACCTAGAAATGGAATGTTTACAACTAGACTGTATGTCAGTGAGTAACTACAGGGTCTCCCAAACATCATCCGGAAAGTTGCCATACATTGGGAAAATGGGAAATTGTAGCTAAATATGTCTTTATTTTCCCAAGATTTGAATATACTCTTCTCCAAAAAAGATATATGAATTGCCAATAAGCATCTTAAAAGTTCTAAAAGTTTTGCTATATGAAAAATACGAATTAAAATAAAAATAGAATCCTAACCCACTGGAATGGCTAAAATTAAAATGACTGACGAGAACACCCTGCGAAGGGACTGGAGCATGTTGATGTGAAATTCAAGAATAGGCAAAGCTACGATGGCAGCACATGGGTGATGGCCAGAAGCTGGGCCCAAGGGAAGAGGGCAGCTGCAAAAGAGTGGAAAGCAATTTTTTAGGGTAACAAAGTGTTCTCTCTTCATCTTGATGGGGTGGTGTTTACCCTCAGTAAATCTCTGTGAAAACTCATTGAATTATGCTTTTTGAATGGGTGAATTGTGATGGATATAAATTATACTTCAATAAAAGCCAACTTGAAAAAATGTGAAGGAGGCACCTTAAAAGGAAAAGGCTCTTTCACATACAACAGTATTGGGTATTAACAGAGCAGCTTAAAAATCCATTAAGAATCTTGAAATAAAAACGCCCAAGGACTTCTAGTTAACCTTATAATAGCATGTTAAAAATCAATGTTGATATCCCATAACAATCCTCCCAAATATTATTTTTTATAGAGTGATCCTTTGCTCTATAATGTTATGTGAGCATACACATTTTAACTATAATTACTGATGAGAAATATCGGTTAGATTTTTCTAGTAGGTTTTTATAAAGGATATTAATTTCAAGCCTCTTATCAATTGTCACTTGATTAGAAATTCAAATGATTTTCGAATAGTTTGTCAATAAGCATGTCTTTCATGTAGATAGCCTATAAGAGAAAGCAGAGCATTTCTCCTTAACATCTGTTTCACAAGTTGGGACTGTTGCTTAATGGGCTGTATTCAATTTGGACATTTGTCAAGTCTCAGGAAGCTTAATTCTTTTTTAAAAAGTTACAGTTAAGTATTATATTTGGGGGGCAAACTGCATAAAATACTAAATGACTGTATGTGTGTCTGTATATCCTAAAATGAGTTCCTAAATTAGAAAGTGTAATTACAAAAAGTAATGTTAATTTTAAACACATTGTTCTTAATTAAAGCTATGCTTAAATGGCAATACTACAAAACACCATAAATATGAAACACTCTATATTTAAAGCAAGTTTGATTATAAAATAACAAAACTGAATAGTAAGTAGTTTGAGTGATGCTCTTAAATAGGAGAAAAATAAAACTGCAGTCAGGGACATCATTTCTGCCCCATCAGATGGGGTAACCACCACTCCCTCATGGTTAAATTTTCCCAAGAGCTGTAGAAGTAACTAGCTATGCATAAAAACATTCACAAGTTATACCTTTCCTTTTCCTCTTCATAGGTATGTTACCTATTAAGCCTACTCCTACAGCTATCATGCATAATGTAGATGGGACTCCCCACTCCAACATATGCAAATTTTGAAGTAAGATGAAAGAGAAGAAAGATATAGATCCAACAGACAACATGTTTAGATACAAGAAAGATTACTTGAGATGGGCTGGGAGGGTAAGAGAAAACAAATTGGAAAGGAATAGAATAAAAAGAAAAGCAGAAGGAAAAGGAGACGTCAACCATTATAGCAACTCTCAAAAAAAAAAAAAACAAAAAAAAAAACAGGACATTCTGTCTTCAAGATATTTGGAAAACAAAGCAAAACAAAACAAACTTGCATCAACATTTTGCCAAAAAGGAGTATACTTAAAAGTTGAAGTTTTTTGGAACTTTGGAAAAGTTCAAGTTTTTTGGAAAAGTTGAACTTTTCCAATACTTAAAAGTTGAAATAGCAAAGAGAATTGTGCATGTTCCTCTGGATTTCTGTCCAATACCATGGGGACTAAATCCAGATTGACAAATTCAAATCCCAGTTTGATCAGATCATTTGCTGCAATGTGACTTTAAGGATGGCATTGCTCTTTTTCTTTCTTATTTAACCTTCGTTTCTTAATATCTACACAGGACTAATTACAGTACCTATTCCAGAAATTCTAGAAGAATGGTTTAGGCATTTTTAAAAAAACTCTTCAGGTGATTCTACTGAAAAACTAGGTTTGGGAGCAATGAGATTAAATAAAATCTAAGATTTTATAGTTCTATCTTGTAGTTGTATATGCTAAATCATCATGAATTAAAACTAAAATACATTTTTTATGCCATTAATGAAATATTTCCCATGCATGTCCAAAATTTTCTGTGTCTTATAATTCATTTTTACCCTAAGCAAGGTTGTTTCCAGATTCACTATATAGTAACACTCTAGGGCAGTGGTTCGGGCCATGGCATTAGGAAGGTTGAGAACCACTGCTCTCGGGTATCATCTTTCATTTATACATGCAGATAATTTAAACAAGTGTTTTGCTTCTGAATCTATAAAATTAGGATATAACCGTCTTTCCCACACAGAAACATGGAGAGACAATAAGGGTAATCCTTGTGAAGGTGGCAAGTAAAATTTTAACGATCAAAATAAGTAAAAAGATATCTGAACTCTAGGCTTTCATGGGTAATACCTTTTTCCTTCTTGTCAGATCTTTGCTTCTATGCAAGCAAGAAAAGTTCAGCATGTTATACCCAGAAATTCTGTGCCCAAAGAGGAAAATTGTGCTTATTTCAATATGAATTTGACATTTGCCCTAAGAGGAAACATCAGAGATCTTGCATAAGAAGTTCATCCTTCTGGTCCCTGAAGCATTGTTCATTTATACTTTATCATATTTCATCTCTGTCCTCAAGCCTTAAATGAAGGTCAACAAATAGTTGTGTTGGACATGCTGCTTTTAAATAACTAGTGAAATTTAAAGTACTTAACAACTATTCTACGATTTTTAGAGCCTAATAACATCTGTTGACTACACATAGAACAGTGGAGAACTCTCAGGCATGGCCTGCCAGAAAGACTGAGGCTTGATTTACACTGCAACATTTACAAAGCTCAGCAATAGCGGTAGTGGGGTCCTTATACTAGTCCACACAGAACGCTGCGAGAGATAACAAACAGTTCAAATATAAAAGAGTTACCACCATGCAAAGTTTGATTGTGACCAATTTTATTTTATAACAGCATTGTTGGATACTTTGTTGAAATGTATGATTCATCCGATATTTATTTTTGCATATTTTTTAATTCCCAAAGCAATACTTTTATACACAATGCCTTTCCAATAGCAGTCAACTTTGGAGATGATTTATACTGTAGCCTCAAGGATGCAAGAACAATGAAGCAAATCTTAATGCTGGGTAGGTTTTTACAGATATCTGCTACCAAGCTGAGCAAAAAGCTCAGGATTTCAGTCCTTTTATAAAGATCTTCATTTAAAAAAAAAAAAAAAAAAAGCTTTGGAAAAGTTCAATTTTGAACCCCTCTTGTGGCTTCTATGTGAAAAAGCTTTATGCACGTTAAGTTATAGGACTCATGCAGTTCATATTCGTTGCTGTTTTAGGCACTGCTTAAAGTATGAAACTATATTGGATTCAAGAAATATGATTTTTGGTATTATGATTATTAAATGGTTCTCAAAAATAATTTTATGGGACTTATACTATCTGAAGGATGGTGACTTGATGTGTAATGCATTTAACGTGCACTTTTCTAGTTTTTCTTGTCCTAAACATCATATAATCAAGCAGAGGGTTGGTTTGTGAAGGGACTTCAACAAGGCTCTCATCTGAGAACTGAAATAAAACAAAGATGAACAGATTTATAGGTTCATCATATCAAAGAGGTAATCATTTGTGATTTTCCAACATTATAATATTAAAAAATTGTATATCTTCAATTACTTCATTTAACTAAAATGTGGCTTAAAAAAAAACACATAACTTTCTGGATGCAAAGCATTCTGTTAACATTGCTGTTCAGTAACCTTGCTTTATTTATTTATTTATTTTTTGGTATGTTTGCATATTGCATCCAGAGCTACAGATTTTCCACAGTGCTTTTCTGCCTCATTCAAGTATAATAAAAGTAGAAATCTATAGAAGCTCTAAGGTTAACCAAACTGTACATCATACAAAAAATTAACTTAATTTACAGTCAAAAAGTATTGGCAATGCCCTTTATAAATCCTAGCAAAGATTCATCACAAAGAATATTACAATCTACGTATGTGTTTATCACCTTACAAATGCTATTTTGATTTATATAGTGCAGAACTGAGTAGCTGTTAAGTGTACACATGTATGTGTAGAATCAGCAATTTGTACCATATACATTTCTTTTAAAGTAACAGTATTGTCAATACTAATCTAAGGTACAGGATTTTCTTATTGCATATTTATTGTTGCTGAGGCAGTTAGTTATGATACAATAACACAATATCCATAATTACTTTAAATAAAAACATTTCTTCTGCCAATAATATAAAGAAATTTTTTCTAAAATCACAATCACAAAGAACATTGCTACACACAGTTTTGCACAAATACTGAAAAACATGACCTTAAGGCATCTGCAACAAAAGCAGATGTGCATATTTATATGAACTAAATTATGCAAGAAAAAATATTGCACAAAATCCTATTATTTTCAAAATAAAATGTTTCTAAATGTACATAATTCCTTATTTTTTCCAACAATCATAAGGTTAACTGGCTTGCTCAACCATTCTGCCTCTTAAATAAGCTTCAAGAAACATACACTAACAGTATCACTGGGCTTGACAAAGGAAAGATACTAGAATTGATATGAGATTTGTAAAAACCATTTCTTAATATTAAGAGGTGCTTATGGGAAATCAGATTTGGGGATTCAATTTATGTCCTTAAATATTCTGATTTACAAGTATCTTCTCAGATTCTGTTTTTTTGTGCATAACAAACAAAACGGAATTCTCATTAGAAAATTTATTCATGAAAATAATTAATACCTTCCTGAAAACTCAAATCTCAAATTTTCTAGGCCAGAATGAAGGCCTACTGATTGTGAGAATATTCACAGTTTTCTCCTCTTGATCAGGAGTTTATTTCTTCACCTTATTTAAGAAAAAACTAATTCATTAGCATTCCTGAATTCTAACAGTAGGATATTAACAGAGAATACTAATTACGACACTGTCGCATAGTTTTAATTTAAAAGGGAGGAACTCTTTCTAGAGAATGCTATTATTAAGATCAAGAATAGTAAAAGTCAGATTCCCATTAACATGTACCCGCATTCTTAGTTATTCCTAAACTGAGTAAAAGGGCCCTAAAGGTGCAAAGGAGTATCATTCCATTAGAGAGAGCCCTGTGCTGTCTGGTGATCCGGTAGATTTTCAGATAAACAAGGACACTCAGCTTCTACAACAGTACCTGACTCTGTCCTTTAAAAGTGGATATCTTAGCAGCATAATTATACTTAGCATAATAATTGAGAAAGTTAATGAAATTAGAACCAGTATTATGTCTTTAGAGCATGCTTTAGATTAAGCAGCCATTAAAAACAACAAACACAACAACAAATTTTTTTCCTGGTATTAGAATCTTGGGCTAATAACTTCTAAGCAAAGTATGCTGCTGCTGCTGCTGCTGCTGTTACTATTATTAACAGATTTAAAATTCCCTTTCCTGTAATTGGTTTCTTTAGGGTAGGGACTTTGTCAATTATTTTATTTCCTCACATTCTCAATTACTGTACCTTGTATAAGACTGGTACAAAAAGTCAATAAATATTTTCTAAATGAATGAGTTAGTGATTTTTAATCAGAAAAAAAGAAATCATCCTATATTTGGTGCCTTTATAAGACATCAAACCATCAAAATACCTCATTTAGCAACATTGTAACTTAACAAAACAATACCTCCTAAATTCAGACACTACTTTCCTATTCCCTTGAAATACCACGGATGCAACATCTAAGTGCAAAAGAATAAAAGTGAGAGTGAGATTCAGGAAGAATCATGACAGTTTAGAGGCCGTACGAAAGACTATGTACCAAAGCCCAAATTCTTATTGGTTTATAAAATTCTGCTGCAGAATGGGTATTACTTTAATACCAAATACCAGAGGAGTTTTTACACATTTGGTTTAGTTACAATAGAAAATATGGGCATTGTAGAAAATAAGATAACAGAACTTACCCTAATTTCACTTCATTCTCAACTATACCCACCATAATACTGGGAAGTCTGGTGTGAGAGCAGATATTGGATACTCAAAATTTGAATGATTTGATATATCAATACTGACTAGTAGTAATCTGGATTTTTTTCCAAGAATAATATGTAGAATTTTTGCTTTTCTGTTTTTACCATGGAATAAAAGCAAATTTTGCATGTTAAAATAAGGCACAAATCACTTTAAAATACCTTGAGACAATTATATTATTTGTAAGTGGCTAAAAATCCTCAGAAAAACATAGTATTATAGCCAAATATCTTGTGAGGTGACAAAGATAGAAAAATAATTTAGATTTCTGAGGCCATATGTTTATTACATAAATGGACTAAAATTCAAGTTTGGCCTAAGCTACACTCATGGTTATCTCATTCTCCAGACTGTGAATTCTAAAAAGAGAAGAAAAAAAAAAAAATACTTCATTTCCAAATTTATGTTAAAAGGCTGTATTACATTGTTTTCAAAAATTATGAAGAATATTTGCCAAGCAGATTAACAACCAGAGTAACCTTTTTCCTTCTCATTTAAAATAGTCCTTTTGATATAGGGACTATATTCTATTATACATGTATATTTCAGAGAAGTAAATTGGAATTTTGTAATAATCATATAAGGTGAAATTTGACAAGCACTTTGAGTCTTCAACATTAAAAAGTAAGGATTAAACTTTTTTTACTTAATATGTACAGAGTCCACCCTCAAAGAAAATAAGACTCGCTTTCTTTATAATTGGGAGGATCTACATAAATCATTTGGAATTCTCCTGCATAAAATGAAAAATTGTCTCAAATAAAACATATTTAGACTTTGAAATGTAGTTTGAGAAAAACTTAGTTATTTTCTCTAAATTATTTAAAGACTGACCTGAATATTTTTAAGCTATGTTTTCAATAAACCCCCTTCTAGGATTTTAAATGCAATTATATTCTTTCAGCAAATATTTTAGAGTGAATACAGCCTTTTGGAGGCCCTTAAATAGTTTCTCAAACATCTTTTCTAAAAAGACAACTTAAAAAAAATTATGATGGGTGTATAGAGTAGATATGCTGAACATATATTAACAAATTAACTATTAACATCATTGCTTTTTTCCTAATTCTACCTGTCAGTCTACCTTACCATGAAGCAGTCTGTACATGATTCCTTCTCCAATGAATTCCAAAGTTTATGGTGAATTTGAGAAAGCGGAGACAAAT
Organism: Loris lydekkerianus; assembly: GCA_963574355.1. NCBI lineage: Eukaryota > Metazoa > Chordata > Mammalia > Primates > Lorisidae > Loris > Loris lydekkerianus. The sequence continues at coordinate 993 of CAUYPK010124195.1, read as the reverse complement.
TTTCAATGAAGGAGAATTCCAAATAATTAACATAGATCCTCCTCTGCCCTAAAGGAAGGGGAAATATTCCCTCGGTGTGGGCTTCTTATAGTGACTTCTTTCTGAAAACCACAGTATAGAAGTGTGAGAGGGAGGGTAACTTTAGAGTGGAAAAACCTGACCAGCACTACCTTAGCCAGGTCTATCATGGTCAACGTCAATATTCACAAATCACGCTGACAGTACATACAGTTGATAGGACATTATGTAAATGGCACCTTGCTTCTCTGATCTTCCTCCTTAAAACCCACAATCCCAGTGTATTCAAGAGAAAAATATCAGAAAAATTCCATGAGGGGGCACCACACAAAATATCTGACAGTACTTTTTAACACTGTCAAGGCCATTAAAATCAAGGAAAAGCTAAAGAAACTTCCACAGCCAGGAGGAGCCTGAGGAAATGTGACAGCTAAGTGTGAGGTGGCGTCCTGGAGAGGGTATCGGAACAGAACATAGCCATTAGGGAAAACTAAGAAACTGTGGCTAATATATGACCTATCATCAATACTGGTTCATTAATTACAACTAATGTACCATATGGAGGTACAATGTTAATGGAGAAGTAACAGGGACGTATGGGAACTCCAGGTTCCCATATATCCCATAATATCTTTGTCACTTTTTGTGAATTGAAAACTTATAAATGACAATGTCAATTTTTTAAAAAAGGAAATTTGAAATGATTATATGAAGCATTTTGATAGAGAATTATTAGTTCAGAAAAAAACAGAAAAAAAATTTCATCAGGATAGTTTATGTTGCATTTGGCTTTCTCAGGGTGGACCCCTAGACAGCAAAGGCGTGCAGAGAGACGGGACATTTCCACAGTGTCTCACTTGTAAACAGAAGTCATTAACTTCACATTAGAATTCAGCACTTCATATATCACTGAATAAAAGGCAAATGTATACCTTTATACTTTTTGGAAAACATGGCTGCAATGCCCTTACATAA
>CAUYPK010124192.1:0-28417 GCA_963574355.1 Loris lydekkerianus | reverse complement strand
AGGGATGGTGAGCAGGGTGAGTTCAGGGCTGTCTTGTGCAGGGATGGTGAGCAGGGTGAGTTCAGGGCTGTCTTGTGCAGGGATGGTGAGCAGCGTGTGTTCAGGGCTGTCTTGTGCAGGGATGGTGAGCAGGGTGAGTTCAGGGCTGTCTTGTGCAGGGATGGTGAGCAGGGTGAGTTCAGGGCTGTCTTGTGCAGGGATGGTGAGCAGCGTGTGTTCAGGGCTGTCTTGTGCAAGGATGGATCCCATCAAGTGTTCCATTCATCTCTTTGGTCAAATTCAAATCAAGTATTTTAATCTTAATTGAAGGTAAAATCTTCAATTTTATCTGCTTTCTATTTTATATAAAATACATTATTTGTGTTACAGAGCACAGGTTGGAAAGACAGGAAGAGGATTGTCTAATGGAATTTTGGACCAGGGAAGATGATGTATTAAATAAATTTGTGCTTCCTGAAAATAGGGAAACTCTGGGTCCTCCAACAGAAAGAAGGATCCATGAAATGGGGCAATGTGGCTTCCAGTGGGAACAACCCAGATGTCCATCTACTATTGATGGATGAATAAAGCGTGGCCTGTGCATGTGGTGGAACCCCATTCAGCTGTGGAAAACAACAAGCGCTGCCATGTGCTACGGCGTGGGGAACCCCAAACCGCTGCTCAGCTCCGGGCCAGACCTGGCAGAGCACAGACTGTGGTTCTGTTTATGTGGAATGCCCCGTGTGTCAGGAGAGAAGCGCTAGGGAGAGACGGTGGGCAGGGAGAGCCAATGGTTACAGGGTTTCTTTGTGGAATCCATGGAAAGGTCAGAAAGTTAGATTATGATGATGGTTGCACAATACTGTAAACTTACTATAACTCATTGAATTGTACAATTAAAACAGGTAACTGATAGAGTATAAATTATGTATCAGTAAAGTTGGGTTTTTGTTTTTTTTTTAAATAGAGATTTTGTAATATTCTCCCCAGTGGACCACAGTAAGTCTAAAGTAAAGTGGCCTTTATTTAATAGGCGGCAGATGAGCAGGAAGAGATATGAGAAGGAAGCATGTTTAGTAGAAGAACTGTTACCTACCAGGAGGGAACTATCAAGACAGCTACAGTTAAATCTGGTGGAATTTTCTAGTAATTGAAAGAAACATTTTCTTCCACCTCCTGGTAAAATAAACTCATCTCATTTAAGTTGGCTTTGGCACTCTGAGACTTGGCACTCAAGAATTGGGTGTGACTGCTTTGGGGATCCTTCCAGTCCTGTGATTTGGGGAGCTGCAGGTTAATTAACTGGAGAAAAAGGCACAGCCCTGCGTCCGAGGTGAGCCACCTATGAGATGGGCATGTGACTGAAGAGCGAGCTGGCCTCCTCACGGCATCCCAGACAAGAGGGGGGGCCCGAGTTAGGCTCTGGGGACTCAGAAGGAATAAAAGAACAAGGTAATTAGGGAAGAGAAGCCCTGGAGGGGAAGCAGAGGAGAGGACAGGGGATCTGCGGGAGGGCTGAAGCACAGCTGTCAGATCACAGCCAGCGTCCTGACCAGGCTCTCACGTTCTGTGATGTTTGACAGTGTTGCTGGGCTAATGCCTTTGTGCCCATGTAATAAGAAACTGTGATCATTACAGACTAAACATGATAGAACTTCTGGAGGGTTCTTACAGGGCAAAGAGCTGTCAGGTGGGAGTGTGCACTGCTAAGTGGCCAGGGACGTGTTGAATAATGGTCAGTGAAGGGCTAGCTGCAAAAGATGAAGTCTGACCCAGAGGCATGCCCCCTCCCCAACTCAGGCTCAGCCAGGGAGGTGGAGCGGCCCTGCCCCTTCCTCTGCTGTCCTGGAGCAGCTGGTGCCAGCACTTAGTCCGAAGGCCCAGAGCCCTGTACCCTGGTGACCCAGTGGATTCAACTCTCTGAGCTGAGTGACCTAAGCGTGCCTTACTGCTTTTCATTAATTTTTCTATGCAATTGTACACTTTTATGCATCTCATTTAACAAATGGTTAAGCTCTTTATGCTGTCAAAGGGGTCTTGTGCTGTCTGAAGGATTCAAAGATATATTTCCTCATTCACAATTCTCCTGCTAGTATTAAATACATTATGAAGAGTTAGAAAAGCCAGCACACCTCCTCTTTGGTAAGCAGGCCTCTGTGCAGCCTCTGTGCCCTCCAGAGGGCCGTCTGGTCCCGGGATGGCAGGACTCCCACCCCTCCACGTTTGGCCCGTGAGCTGGCGACACAAATCCGTCTGTAGCCCAGGCTCCCGAGATATCAATGATAGATAAATCCCGGCTGGAAATACAGGTCCCTGACAACCTAATCACTGGAACCCTGTCAAGTAACCCCTAATTTTGAAGCGAGTGGTTAATTCCCAGCAAATTGATTTATGCACTGTTTGAAGTTTGGCGAGTCGTGGTGTTCATCTGTTGTTACCAGGAACTCAGCTCTGCCTTTTCATTTAGATCATTGACATAACTCAGTGCATATCCCAAGAAAATCTCTTTTGTCAGCACATGTAGAATTCGCTAATTAAATCAACGATAGCGTTATTCACTTTCTCAAGAGAAAAAGAACCTCCCCACACCTACCAAGCTTTTCCTCCCTCCCCTCTCTTGCTTATCTCTTATTATTGTTCTCTCCCCTCCAAGTCTGAGATTCATGAGCAGCAGGAATCTCAAAGTTTAACTGGAATTTTCTGGGCTTTATTTTGTGTGCCACCAGCAGCGAACTGAAGCAGCATCCTTCCGTTCAATCACTAGTGAACATGCACCTGCACGCCCAGGAGTGCACCGCACAGCCGCAGGTGGACGGAGCCACGGAGCCCCCTTGGGAAAACCAGGAGGATCCTGAGCGTCTTGTGAGCCTCCCTCCTTCACTGCCCTCCGGGAGTGTGGAGCTCACGGAAATGAGAGGCTTGGCCAGCACCACACTTGCCCTCGGTGTTACTCCTGCTGGAGTGAACTCCGAAAACAAGGAAGGACAGGTTGTCCCTGCCCTCTGTGATCACAGGACCCTAACATCAGTGCTCCTCTGTGGACTCCAGGTTGGGAGAAATTAAAGAGGGCTAGACTGAGCTATTTTTCACATTTTGTAAGTTTTAGGTCATGATGTTTTTAAATTGGAATTTCTTCTTTCTCAATTCATAAAAGGTAAAACACGGGAAAGGAGATCTGGACATTGTTTTGTTGCCTTAATGTTGACCTAGAAAATTCTCCCCTCCTAATTATTGGAAGTAAAATAAGAGCTAAAGCTAGAAGCAGAATAATTCTCCAAATGGCATTATTTATGTATTTGGTTATTTTTTATTTCAATAGATTTAGGGGGTACAAGTGGAGTTTCGCCATATGGATATATTGTATGCTGGTGAGGTGTACCCATCACCCAAATAGTGCACATTGTACCCGACAGGTAGTCTGCCCTCCCTCCCCTTCTGGGCCTTCAGGGTCCTTTCCACCCCTCTGTATGGCCACACTTACCCAGAGCTCATCAGTGAGGACATGAAGTGCTTTGTTTTCTCTTACTTTAGTTACTTCACTTAAGATGATCATCCAGCTCTACCCAAGATACTGCAGGAGACCTTATTTCTTTCTTTCTTGTTGCTGAGTAGTACTCCCTGGCATATAGTCGCCACATTTTCTTTATCCACTCATCAAGTGATGGGCTCTTAGTCTGATTCCATATCTTCTCAATTGTGAACTGTGCTGCAGTAAACATGTGAGTGCACATGCGTTGATATAATGACTTCTTTTCCTCTGGTAGATACCCACTAGTGGGATTGCTGGATTGAATGATAGGTCCACTTTTAGTTCCTTGAGAAATCTCCATTATGATTTCCATAGAAATTACATTGATTTACATTCTCACCAGGAGTGTAATAAACATTCCCTTTTACCGCATCCATGCCAGCATCGATTGTTTTTGTTTTTGTTTTGTTTTGTTTTTTACTTTTTAGTAATAGCCATTCTGACTGGGGTAAGGTGATAACTTACTGTGGTTTTATTTTGCATTCCCCTGATGATGAGTGATGTTGAGCATTTTTTTATATGTTTCTTGGCCATTTGTATGTCTTTTTTGGAAAATGTCTGCTTATATCATTTTCCCACATTTTAATGTGTATTTTTTCTTGCTGATTTGTTTGAGTTCCTTGTAGATTCCAGATATTAATCCTTTGTCAGCTACATACTTGGCAAACTTTTTCTTCCATATTGTAGGTTGTCTGTTAACTCTCAATTACTACTTTTGATATGCAAAAGCTTTTTAGTTTAATTCTCATTTATTTATTTATTGTTCCATTTGTTTTTGAGGTCTTTGGGATAAATTTTTTGCCTAAGCCAATGTGTAGAAGAATTTTTCCTAGGTTTTCTTCTAGTACATTTTTGGCTTCAGGTGTACCATTTAATTCCTTAATATACCTTTAGTTAATTTTCATATATGGTGAGGGAAAGGAATTCAGTTTCATTCTTCCGTGAATGACTATCCAGTTTTCCCAGCATCTGGTACTAAACCTTTCCTCAGCATATGTTTTTCTCTATTTTGTTGAAGATTGGTAGCTTGTAGTGTATGGATTTATTTCTGGGTTCTCTTGGCTGCTTGCACTGTATGGATTTATTTCTGGGTTCTCTTGGTTGGTTGCAGTGTATGGATTTATTTCTGGGTTCTCTTGGTTGGTGCAGTGTATGGATTTATTTCTGGGTTCTCTTGGTTGCACTGTATGGATTTATTTCTGGGTTCTCTTGGTTGGTTGCAGTGTATGGATTTATTTCTGGGTTCTCTTGGTTGGTTGCAGTGTATGGATTTATTTCTGGGTTCTCTTGGTTGGTTGCACTGTACGGATTTATTTCTGGGTTCTCTTGGTTGCAGTGTACAGATTTATTTCTGGGTTCTCTTGGTTGTTTGCAGTGTATCGATTTATTTCTGGGTTCTCTTGGTTGGTTATAGTGTATGGATTTATTTCTGGGTTCTCTTGGTTGGTTGCACTGTATGGATTTATTTCTGGATTCTCTTGGTTGGTTGCAGTGTACGGATTTATTTCTGGGTTCTTTGGTTGGTTGCAGTGTATGGATTTATTTCTGGGTTCTCTTGGTTGCAGTGTACGGATTTATTTCTGGGTTCTCTTGGTTGGTTGCAGTGTATGGATTTATTTCTGGGTTCTCTTGGTTGGTTGCAGTATATGGATTTATTTCTGGGTTCTCTTGGTTGGTTGTAGTAGATGGATTTATTTCTGGTTTCTCTTTGTTGGTTGTAGTGTATGGGTTTATTTCTGGGTTCCCTTGGTTGGTTGCACTGTATGGATTTATTTTTGGGTTCTCTTGGTTGGTTATAGTGTATGGATTTATTTCTGGGTTCTCTTGGTTGGTTGCAGTGTATGGATTTATTTCTGGGTTCTCTTGGTTGATTGCAGTGTATGGATTTATTTCTGGGTTCTCTTGGTTGGTTGTAGTGTATGGATTCATTTCTGGGTTTTCTTGGTTGGTTTCAGCGTATGGATTTATTTCTGGGTTCTCTTGATTGTTTGCAGTGTATGGATTTATTTCTGGGTTCTCTTTCTATCACATTGATCTTTATGTCTATTTTTATTTTAGTACCATACTGTTTGTGTATCTGTATTCTTGTATTCTAATTTGATGTCAAGTAATGTGATGCCTCCAGATTTGTTTCATTTTGCTTAGGATTGCTGTGGATATTTTGTCTCTTTTTTGGTTCCATATGAATTTTAGGATTGTTTTGTTCTAGTTCTATGAAAAATAACCTTGATATTTTCATAGAAATTGCATTGAATCTGTAATTACTTTGAGCTATATCTACATTTTATCAATACTGATTCTTCCTATCCATGTGCATGGCATATTTTTCCATTTGTTTTGTGTCATCTATAATTTCTTTCACCAGTGCTTTTTAATTTCTCTTCTAGAGATCTTCCACTTCCTGCTTAAGTATATCCCCAGGTATTTTATTTATTTGTTTATTTGCAACTGTTACAAAAGGGATTGAGTTCTTGATTTACTACTCAGCTTGGTCATTATTGGTGTACAGAAATGCTACTGATTTGAATACATTGATTTTATAAACTGAGACTTTACTAAATTCCTTTATCAAATCTAGGAGTCTTTTGGAAGAGAACTCTTTAGCATTATCTAGCTATAAGATTATTTAGATAGTCTGTTTTTTTTTAAAAATACCTTAGAATTTTTAATTCTTACCAAGAAATAGTGGGCAGTTAATATTTTCAATTGACCAAGAAGACCATAATCAATTATTGTGAGATGTGAAGAGCACGATTTTCTGGTGTTTGAAAGGTCAACATGGTTATGAGTGCAATTCCTAGGTACCCAAATGACCAGGATGATACTACTTGTACCAGGATAGGGAAGTGTTTTCGTTGGAATACATCTCCTCCACAGAGTTATCTGGAAACAGACCAGACACAGTTTTATTCAATTTATTCCTCTGGGTCAAAGTTTTAGCCTACGGCAAAAATAGTAACTGTAAGATGTTATATAGTTATAAATAAGTGAGGCCCAAAGATAATAGACAGTGTGTTAAGCATTATCCACCTAGAACTTAAATGCAGAGAATTGGCTCAGTAAGGAGTAGAGTTCTTAAGGGTCAAACAGGACCCTTGGGACAGCCCTCAAATTTGCAAGAGCAGAAAGCCACTATACCTGGAAGCCCAGGGCATGGAGGGTGGAGAGAAAACTCAGCTTCCCAGGCAAAGAGGGGAGCACCACCCAGGCCTCCCCTTTCCTCCTGCCCTTCATCTTTCACCATGTCCCCTGTTGGCCAGACATCACCAGTGGCTTCCAACCCCTAAGCCCAGGAATCACAGCCAGCAGTGGGGCTGGGAAGGAAGGAAAACTCAGCTCTAACAAACAGTTACTAATCACTCCACTTGAGCTGAAAATTCTGCTGGAGGCTACAAAGAATTCAAACGAACTGACCATGAATGTGTGTTTGAGAAGAGCAAGTATGAGCTTAGGCAAGTCCACACAGATGTTTATTCACCTCTCAGACCCTTCATTTTCTTCCATGTAAAATGAGATACAAAGTCCACCTCTCAAGGAGCACAGGTGGAAACCACCCATCACTTGCAGGTTTCCTTTCATTTCCTTCTCCCTGAGGAATTAACAATCTAGAATAATATACTGGACGTTCTGATAGAAGACAACGTAGCGGGCATCTTTCTCCACCCATGATTCAGCTGTTTCACCCCATCAAACAAGCTCCAAGTGGCTGCTGAATCTCCATAAATTCGTGCTTGAATGTCATATCCATGCTTGATCCTCACCCAATGTCCCCACCCAGTGCTCCAAACACGTCTGCTTAAAGATCCTGTCTTTTGGCCATCATACTCTGCAAGCCAAGTCTACTGTGTTGCCTGATTTTATAAATAATGTTTTATCAGCACACAACTGCACCCCTTTGTTTACATATATCTTCTATGGCTTCTTTCATGCCAAAATGGCAAAGTTGAGTGATTGTGACAGAGACTATGTGGCCCCGAAAAGCCTACAATATATACTCTCTGGCTTTTTACAAAGCAAGCTCAATGACCCCTCCTTCAAATAATGCCACAAACACATCTCCTCCTTGAGAGGGAATAAATATTATTAATCAGTTATGCCCTTCTTGAAGCACATCTGAAATTCCATCACCACAATGACCTCCTGGCCAGGCCTAGGCAAAGGTAATATCTTCTTCACTCCTGTCATTAATTGGGACAGGACTTCACATTCTAGGCCACAGGAGCCCTTTCTCAGCATCCACCAACTGCCCCACTGGGCCTAGAAAGAAGAGCTTATTTGGGAGGAAGTCAGAGGTGAAGAGGGAAGCAATCCTACCAAGCACTGACTAGTGGCTCAGTCAGAAAGACAGGAGGTGTGCATGCCCAGAGGGAATGGGGTACAGGGGCGTGTGCCTGGAGCACACTAGTGGGGCTAATGTGGGAAGGCGTGGAATCGAGACATGGCACACTTGAAGACTTGCACAGAGATAATCTGGCCTGCAGACATTTGTAGAAAACAGGGGTGTTCCCTTCAATAGCCAGAGGACACCCCAAGATGCAGGCAAGTGTAGCTGTAAGCTATGATTGCTCCCGCAGCCCATGGCACCATCACACATGTATTTCATAAGTGTGTTTGTCCTTCCTCTGCCTTATCTGTAAAAGTCGAGAAAAGAATGATCTGGACTGTGCTGGTTAATTCTGTGTGTCAACCCAACTGGGCTAAGATACGCCCAGATAGCTGGTAAAGCATTACTGCTGGGGGACTCTGTGAGGCACTCGGGAAAGACATGAGCACATGACCCCCTGGACTGAGTGAAGATTGCCCTCTCCAGTGTGAGCATTGAGGCCTGCATGAAACTGAGAGGTGGAGGGGCAGCAAATTTCTTCTCGCTGCTTGACTGCCTTGAGCTGTGACGTTCATCCTCTCCTGCCCTCTAACACCAGCACTCCTGGTCCTCTGGTTTTCAGGCTTGGCTTGGGTTACACCACTGCCCTGGTCCCCAGCATGCAGATGGCAGATCACAGAACTCCTCAGCCTTGATAATTGCCTGGGTTGATTCCTTTTGTTCATGTGTGTGCACGCACATGTCTGCCCACATGGTCATCCACAGGTGAACCCTGACTAACACATGGACATGTATGTGTCATCCTTTTTTTCTCAGAAGTTGACTTGATTCACAGGTTATGTCTATATGAAGCCAAAGAAGAGGATGGCACAGGAAAGAACTCAACCCATTGGCAGGTGGTTTGGTCTCCTCAGGCGACACCCATCAGCACCTGCTGGTGACTAGGCTAAAAGGGTGCAGGTGGGCGGGATGCACCTGGCTTGGTGGTGGCAGCAGTGGTGGCTGCAGTGGCCCCACCTGGCCTTTGCCCAGCCATGGTGGGCCGGAAGCCTATGCTCTCCTGTCCACTAAACATAGCTTCATTGGAAATATCCACCCCAAGTTCTTGTTTGAGAAAGGTGACTGCATTTGCTAACTTAAGTCTTCATTTCTGAACCTAAAGGAGCATTTTCTTCGATGCATTGCTTACTAATCAACTTTGTTTCAGCTTGTCATTTTGTTTAATATTGCAAAACACAGCAATTTTTTAAAGTAGGATCTGATTTTGCAATGAGATGTCTAAACTTAAGTGAAATAATAGATGTAACAAAATACCACCAAATATGACAGCTTTGTTCTGCCAATGTAATTTGCTGATTCTGGAAACCAAATGCAGAACAGTCTGTGCCATTCTCAGAAAAGAGCCATGCCTGACAGACACAGACCCGGGTAAGCGGCTCTCGCTGCGCTAACAGCAGACTTCTGTGCTCCGCTTTGCTTTCTCCGCACTTGTCACGGCACCTCTGTCATACCCTGCTGCTCCTTCGAGCCAGGAGCCCAGGAAGTCCTTCTCACCTTAGAGTGAGAGGATGGTGCAATTTAATGATGTTCCCAAATTCTTTTATTTATAATAGTCTTTGTGATGGTATTTTGGGAAATTGAGTGTGGCCCAGAGCTAACATTCAGGGAGATGCCTTGTCAGTGTTTAGAAGGCGCAGGACACTGTTTGCCTCAGGAGTGGTGCATCTTTAGGACACAGTGGCTGTCTGCTCCACCAGGCCTCCAAGTGCAGAGGCGCTCGGGGAGGGGACTGTTGCCTGGTCATCATTCACAGGCTAGAAAAACCTAAAAAGAGGCTCTTTAATAAGAAGAAAAATAATATCTGATGCTCATTTTTTTCAATAAGAGCCCTAGCACACAGCCCCACTAGAAAGAAAACTAGAGGATGAATGTAGGTGTGAAATCAGTCAAGGGGTCAGCAAACCATGGCCTGTGGGCTGGGTGGAGCACCCCACCAGCTATTTTTGCAAAACATTTTATTGGAATGTGTCCATTTGGTGATGTACTTCAGGCCACATTGGTGGAGCTGAATAGTCAGGACAGAGACTCCCTGAAGTATTTACCATGTGGCCTTGTGAAAGAAATGTTTCAAATCCAACATAGACGGACATAGATAAACATACAAGGTGGTAAGAAATGTGACCTCTGATAGTATCTCACAGTGAGAGGTTGGTCCCGTCCCCACTGCCCATGATGTTCCTTCTCCTCCCTACTTGTCTCCACAGCAGCCTCTTGCTCAGCAGGGAGGGCGTGGGGGGGCTGGGTGAGGTCCACTGCTGGCAAATTGCCCTCCTTCCTGCCCAGGCCCTACTCTACTGTGAAGATCTTGGAAGATCTTCTCAAGAGGTGAATTCTTTCCCACCCCCTTGAACCTGTGCTGATCTGTGTCCTGTACTGACACATGGAATGGAACAGAAGGGGCAACAGGCCAGCTCTGGGCCCAGATTCCAGAGGCCTCTGCCCACTCATCCTCTGGGAGCCCAGCCCGCCACCCCGTGAGCAGGCCTGGGCTCCTCTGCCCACTCATCCTCTGGGAGCCCAGCCCACCACCCCATGAGCAGGCTGGGGCTGGACCCAGATTCCAGAGGCATCTGCCCACTCATCCTCTGGAAACCCACCCCACCACCCCGTGAACAGGCCTGGGCTCCTCTGCCTACTCATCCTCTGGGAGCCCAGCCCGCCACCCCGTGAGCAGGCTGGGGCTGGACCCAGATTCCAGAGGCCTCTGCCCACTCATCCCCTGGGAACCCAGCCCGCCACCCCGTGAGCAGGCCAGGGCTGGACCCAGATTCCAGAGGCCTCTGCCCACTCATCCTCTGGAAGCCCAGCCCGCCACCCCATGAACAGGCCGGGGATGGTCTGCTGTGTGATGAGCACGGGAGGAAGGTGCAGCCACCACCAGCCAACATCCCCCGTCATCCTATTGTCCTGCCAAGTGACAAGAGATACATGAAGGAGCACAGCTGAGACCGCAGCAGCTGACCAGATGAGTCCAGCCAGCCTGCTGCCCATCATATATTGTTCTTAGTCACTAGTTCAGGGACCTTTTGTTACACAGCAAAGCTGACTGACAACAGGGAGCACCACTGAGCCCCTTCTTAGTGGCAGACAGCCAGGGCACGCCCCTCACTGGTGGGATGGGATTGTGGAATCTAGCACTTCGCACATTCCCAGTGAAGAAAATTAGGAAGTGAGTTGTAAATATAATGAGCTGGCACGGAAATTATCCAAAGGGAGGGACAAGTGCCACAGAGCAGCAGCACTTTCCCGTTCAAACGAAACTAATTAGGGCCTTCTACAGACTTTGTGATCTAACCACATTCTAAAGGGTCCCTCTAGCAGAACTGTGTGATGGGAAACACTGGGAGAACCTTAATGTTTTATTGAAATAGATAAGACTTCACCATTGCAGCAATAAATGGTCAGGGTGGGCCTAGGAGCAACAAAGCCGTCCTTGAAAATTCTGTGTGGGGGTTCCTGACGTGTGTAAGTCAGGGGACCTAGCAGGACACTGGTCAGCTAGCTGGTGTCACAGCCAGTAAACCTCCCTGCCCTGGTGCCCTCACCAGGCCTCCTGCCTGTGCTCCAGTCCCGTCGCTCCCATCTCCCCTCACAACAGTCCCACAAGGAAATTCTTCATTTCTCAAAATGAGAAAACTAAGGCAACCTGCGTGGAGGCCACAGCCACGCTGAATGAAGCTCCTTCTTTCACAGAACCTTAGATTCATCTCGGCCTGGGGCAGCACTCAGGAGACATGGCATGGCCGCTGCACCCCTGCCCCGACAGCACTTCTGCAGGAAACTTCTCTTACCTCCTACCTGCCAGGTGACACTTGTCACATGGCCTCCACTTGAGGCTTCACAGACAGGGAGCCCCATCACCCACAAGGTAACCAATCCCGGTGTTTTGTTTCAGGGGAATCTAATTTATCCAAAAGCACCTACTCTGTTAACATGGATTACAAGTCAGACACTGTGGCTGGAACCCAGGCTGTGAGAGGCATGAGATGCGTCCCCATCCTTTAAAGGACGGCGCCTCTAATACCACATCTACATGCACAGGAGAGGCTGGCAGAGGAGGCCACACAGGAGAAGCAGGGAGGAGGCTGAGTCTGGGTGGGCAGAGGTCCTCAGCAAGAGACCAGGATGTGTGAGAACTTCAGACCACAGCATGTGGAAATCACCTCAAGGAAATAGAAGCAACACTCGGAGGATCTTGGAAAACTGAACATTGGCATCCTGCTGCCGCCTCTGAGTGCATGGGCAGGTGCCGCCTCCTAGCCAACCTGCTGAGAGCCTGCAGCGCACATCACACCTTGTCAGGCCCCGCACACGTTATAACGTCTGACCCTCGCAGGAGCAGCCTGAGACGTCACCATCATTAATATTACCATCCGCATTTTACAGATGAGAAAACTGAGGCTCAGGGAGCGTGGAGTTTGCAAGGAGAATCGTGTTCCAGCTTGACACAAGTATCTGTGTCACAGTGCAGTTAAGTCAAAGGTGCCAAGTGTGTTGTGGGATTAGCGCGAATGGGCATGTTGGGAATCAGAAATCGTACCTAGATGTGGGCTGCAAACTGGGAAGAGGAGGCGGGAAGAGCCGCCAGGGTGAGTCACTCCCCATGCCAGGTTGCAGCACCTAGAGAGGTGAGAGCTCCTGGTCAGGCTAGCAAGGTCAGAGGAGACCGGGGGTGGGCTGAGGGAAGAACGCAGAGCTACTGCGGGCTCCCGCGCAGGGGAGAAGCTCGCTGAAAATAGCATTCTTGGAAGCTTATCCTGCCGGCTATGTATAGGACAGACCGGAGCAAGGAGAAGTGGGGGGACACGAGCCTCACATGACAGCCACGAAGCTGCCGGGGGGGGGGGGTGGGCGTCGCGAGTGAGATCAAGAACTGCAGGGACTGAGAAGAAAGGACACCCAACAAAGAGGTGAGGCGGCAGGTGACTCAGGACCACTGAGATGACAGGTGACCCCGGAGCTGTTGAGATGACCGCATTCCAAGAGTCTCCGTGGAAATCAGGCCCTTTGATTTCCCAAGAAGACCCTGGTTGGGGACACATTGCTTTATCAGCCTTAACACTAAACTTGACTTTGTTTGAAGTTTTAGTTTGGGACACTGCTTTTGACTGCATGTGTGCCAAACAGATACTTGCGATGGTAAGTGTGTAGGAGTTATGATACTGCTGTTATTTTGCCTGTGGCTACAAACACCGTTTTGAACAGCATTTCCTCCAACCGTCTGCATTTTAGCATCTCCTGGGATGGGCCATGAGGAATGTGAGTCATGTTTAGTGAATGGTCAAATGCCAGGGAGTGACACTGTTTTGCCAGTACATGGAAAACTGGCGTCTGGTACCCCTAGCCGATACTGGATAAAGAAGAGGATCAGAACTCAGGGAAGCTCACCACGCATGGTGAGGGCTCACAAGATGGTTTCATGTACAACTTCCAGTGAAAGCATTAGGTGCTACTGGATCATTCACAGGGACCCTGGAATGCCGGTCCCCACATAAGTGGCTGGTGCTGCCTGAGTCTGCAGTAAGACCATCAAAGAAGAGGGCAGGCTGGAGCAGGGAGAGAAGGAAGGCAGCACGGCGGACACCCCCGCCAGGACAGGGCGTCTCCAGGGCTCCTCCCCAGCCACAGACCCCTGAGGAGTCCACTCAGTCCAGGTGCTTTGTTTTACATGAAGCCAAATTAGCCTTTAGTATGATTCAGTGTAGGGACACAGCCTTAGTCACAGTGGCTGGCAAGAGAGGTTCTGACCCTGCGTGGCTGGCAGTGGTAGTCACAAAATGAATTACAACCAAGGTCAGGACTCGGCTTCTTGTTGTGAAGGTGTCGGGGGCAAACAATGCAGCGTCCATCTCTGTGTAAACGGTCCCTCTGCGCGGTAGAAACAGGACAGAATGTCTCCGTCATTTCCAGTGTTTCATCTCAATGCTGGAACCACATACATGGGTAGGGAAGATTTGTCATCCCGCAGGAAGCACCTTCGCGGCTGCCAACGTCTCCCTAAAATCTTTTCCAGTTTGTCTCAGAGAAGACAAACATCCCACTGTGCACTGCAGAGCCGCCAAGCAGGACGAGCAGGCACTCACCCAGGAGAAGCGAAGAAAGTGCCCTGACTGCAAGGCCCAGCCCACCATGGCCGCTGCTGGCAGCGACCTGGAGGTGAGTGTGTGGGGGAGGGTGGCCCCACAGTCTGGGGACGCCGTGTTGCCAGCGCCCAGCACCCAGCAGACCACCCTGTGTAGCATTGATTCCTGGAGCTGTACTTGGTCACATGAATGCTTGGAGTGGCCTGACTGCTATTCAAAAGAGGAAGTGAGCCTGTCCTGCTGAGCCCTGGGGGGCGGGACAATGGCCTTAGGAATAGGATTTGATAAAGGAAGAAAGAATTTCCCAATCATCAGACTGTCAGAAAAGGAAAGAGCTGCCCTATACGATGATGAATTCCCTGTTACTAGAGGGATTTAAGCAAAGATATTCATAGAACATCTATCTGAGGCCAGGGAGTGTACCAACACTACAGCCATCACACCATCGGACACTGATTCTCTCCCCAAAGTCCCACAAAACCCTTATTATTATGGTTTCCTAAGGCTTTCAAAGCAAAGTCCCACTAACTGGGAAACTTCAATGACAGAAGGGAAATGTGTGGTCTCACAGTTCTGGGGCCCAGAAGCCAAAGGCCACAGGTCCTGCAGGGCTGTGATGGTCTTGCCTGCTTCGGCTTGTGGGAGCATCACCCTGAGCCTTCGTCTCCCATCTCTTCATCTGGCGTTTCATCTCCTCCTCCACCAGACATCCGGATTAGAGGCCTACTGACCTCATTTAACATGATTGCCTCTGTGAAGAACTCGCTCCAAATAAGGCCCCATTCTGAGGCAGAAGATCAGAGCATCAGCTTCTGAATTTTGGGGAGACGCAGTTCAACCTATAACAAAAACCTTTTACATAAGGCCTAAGTCACAGCGCATTGTTGACCTCAGGTTTGTGTTGGTTTCAACAGCCCCCCCAAATCCAAAGTGATTAAAAACCAAGCTGTTGGCTGATACAAGGCTTAGCTTTCTCACTGGGGTGCTGCTACCCACGAAACCAGAAGGGACTTCATTTCTAAGCACATTATCCAAGATTTTCCTGCAGCTCATTGCGGGTGCCATGCATGTGCTCATAAACACGTGGTCATCATAACTGCTTCATTAAAAACTTCCCAGCCGCTCCCTGCATGGAGCTGTTGGGCTCAGATACCCAGGTTCATCCCTCCGTACAACTCACAGCTCATGGATGCAGCCCACGGAGCTCCACCCACGTCTCCGTGTTGGCGTTTGCTGTCTGCCCTGCCACGCTTCTTCATGTCTTCCTGTGACCATTGCAGTTTAAGCTCAACAAAACTACTCAGGGCCTCAATACGTGGTATTATGGGCTGCATTGCCCCAAGAAAACATCATGCCCACCTTCAAAACATCAACACCAGCTATGAGCAAATGTGACCTTACTTGGAAATCAGGTCTTTCCAGATGTTGTCAAATTAAAATAAGGTCATACTGGGAGGGGGTGGCTCTAACTCGAGATGGCTAGTGTCCTTCTAGGAAGAGGAGAACAGACACAGGAATGTGAAGGGCTGAGCAGGGACTGGGCGGCTGTGTCCACAGACCAAGGACACCAAGGACGGCCAGCAACGCAGGCGCTGGGGGGGTCATGGCACAACTTCCCCCAGAACCTTGCTAGAGAACGTGGCCCTGCCAGAACCTTCTAACCTGCAGACTGTGAGAAACTCCTGATGTTTAAACCCACCCAGTTTGTGATACTTTATTACAGAAGCCTGGGGAACTGACACACTTAGGCTCAGGACACAGTGTAATTCTGTTACAGTAACAGTGGGATGTACTAATGAAGATACTGCTGTGACCCAATGCTTCCTCTCTGTCCTTACAACCACCCACCGAGGAAATGCATCTTTCATATAAGAAGTGCACCATTTTATAGACGAGAGAGCAAAGGGCCAGGGCAGGTACAATAACCTGGTAAGCCAGGTGCAGTGACGAAGCCCCAGAGACTCAGGAGGCTGAGGAAGGAGGCTTGCTGGAGCCCAGGAGTCAAGGCCAGCACATCAATATTCCATCTACATGATATAAAATGGAAAAGAAAGAACAACAACTTAGTCACGTTCACACCAGCAGACAGGGAGAGAATCTTGAAAGAATTAAAGATCTGTTACATCCAAGAGCCGTCCTGTGTTCCAGACTATTGACCCAACACAAAATACAAATACATTTTGCAAACAACAAAGATTTATCACAAAGTTATAGACAGAGATTGCTTGAACCCTTTGCCAAAATTCTCACCATTTTGGAATGATTTGCAAAATTATCATTTGGAATTTGTCTTTGATTTTACCCAGAAATATTGACACACATGCTGTTATGACAAGGCAAAACAATCATCATGCCTAGTTTTTCATGAATCCAGAAATTAAATTTAACTGCATTTGCTGTAATTCGTCCAAACTTTAAAATAAATATGAAACAAATTGCTTTTTTCTAACACTAGTCAACTCAGTATAAATGCAATTTAGATATTTACATATGTCTTATTATTTCTATATCTGTACCTTGTGCCTTTACAGAACAGTGTTTCTAGAATATATGCTTTAATAATAAAAAAAAATCCAGGTTTAAAAATATCATATAAATAAGCAGTTATCAATTACTATCAAGCAGACAAGGAAAACACGGTCCTCTCTCATCCTGGCTAGAATATATATGCAACAAGCAGTGTCATTTTTCTTTCTTCTTCCTTCCCCCCCCCCCCCCATGCAGATATGATGCACTTTGGGAGGGAATTGCCGTGTATTGATCACAGTTTCTCAACCTTGGCACTGTTGACATTTGGGACTAAATCATTCTTTGTCACAGGGCGCTGTCCTATGCATTGGGGGGTGTGGGTGTCCTCTGCCCAATAGATGCCAGCTGCAGCCCTGCACCTGCCCCCACCCCCAAAAAAAAATTTCCAGACTTTGCCAGTGTCCCTTTGAGAGGAAGAGGCCAAATTGCCCTGGGTTAAAAGCCATTGTAGTAGAAACAGGCATACTTCTAAATGCATCCTGGTGTTAAGCTGGAAGACTGAATATTGAGCTTGGAATTGGGCCATATTCAAATAATAACGCAGCAAAGAAATTAGAAGAGTGAGCAAATGGTAAATTGTCCACCAACTTCAACATTTCTCCCTGCCAGGATCCAGTCCTCACGGTCATTTTCTAGGGAGCAGTGCTCTTCTGCAGGGTGACTTCAGGTCCCTGCTGTTGAGACAACCAAAATAACTGAACCTCTGGTGGCAAAACTATTTCAGTCCTGGCTTGGCGCCGGTAGCTCAGAGGCTAGGGCTCCAACCACACACACTGAGGCTAGCGGGTGTGAACCCAGCCTGGGCCAGCTAAACAACAACAACAACAACAAAATAGCCAGGCATTGTGGTGGGCACCTGAAGTCCCACCTACATGGGAGGCTGAGGCAAGAGAATCACTTAAGACCAAGAGTTGGAGGTTGCTGTGAGCTGTGATGCCACAGCACTCTACTGAGGTGTGACATAGTGAGACTCTGTCTCAAAAAAAATAAAATAAAAATCTATTTCAGTCCTATGACAATGCAAGGAAATTCCCACAAAGTCATTTTTTAAAATTGTTTTAAATTGCCAATTAATATGGGGGCCCAGAGACCTGGTTCTGTGAGGTTTGCGATGGCTGGTGTGGTGGGAGGGGGAGATGAGGGAAAAGATTAGATTATATAGGTTAAAGTGCAAGTGGCAAGTTGCACGTCCTCTGCCCAGAAAGTGCGCAGTGTTCCAGGGCAACATACCTGCTGGGTAGAAATTTACCAACCCTTCCCCACACACTTGAATTTCATTGACTTTTTCTCTCCTGTGAGTGTGTAGATATTAATCTACTATCTCTCGTTTAGGGCTGAGTACATGTGATGTTTATTTTCCAAGTCTTGTGATACTTCACTTAGGAGAATGGTCTCCAATTCCATTCAGATTGTTGCAAAAGATACGAAATTTCCATCTTTTTATGGCTGAATAATATTCCACAGTACCGATAGTCCACAATTTATGAATCCATGCGTGTATTGAAGGGCCCTTGTGTTCTTCCCACTTCATCACAACTGTGAATTATGCAGCTGTCCACATTCAAGTGCTAACGTCTTTATGATTAAATGTCTTTTTTTTTCAGGGGAAGGGCGAATACCTCCTACTGGGATCGCAGGATCAAATGGTGGGTGTACCTTTAGCTCTTTCAGGAATCTCCGCACTGCTTTCCACAGAAGTTGTGCTAGTTTGCAGTCCCACCAGCAGCATGTGGGTGACCCTGGTCTCCACATCCACGCCAGCACCCGTAGCTTTGGGACCTTACGATGTGGGCCATTCTCACTGGGGTTGGGTGATATCTCAGTGCGGTTTTGACTTCCATTTCCACATCTGATGATTAGGAACTATGAGCGTTTGCTCGTGTGTTTGTTGGCCATTAGTCTATCATCTTCAGAAAAGTTTCTGTTCATGTCTCTAGCCCACCTTTTAATGGGCTTGTTTGATCTTTTCTTGTTGATTTGCTTGAGTTCTTTGTAAACTCTGGTGGTCAGCCCTTTGGCAGATGTACTTTCTGTACGCTGGCTCTCTGCTTTGTTGGTAGGACCTTAGATGTGCAGAAACTTCTTAACTTGATCAGGTCTCATTTATTTATTTTTGTTATTGCTGTGATTGCCTTTGGGGTCTTCATAAATTCTTTCCATAATTTAATGTCATTAAGAGTTTTTCCCATATTGTCTGCCAGAGTTTTTGTAGTTTCATGTCTTAGCTTTAAGTTTTTTATCCAGAATGAGTTAATTTTTGCAAATGATGAGAGATGTGGGTCCTGTCTCAGTTTTTACCATGTGGCTAACCTTTTTTCTCGGTAACATTTATTGAATAGGGATTCTTTTCCACGGTGCATTCTTTTGTTGCTTTGTCAAAAGTCAGATGGCAACTGAGGCTGGTTTTATCTCTAGATTCTCTGTTCTATTCCAAAAGTCATATTTAAGAACATCTTGTCACCCTGGCTCCATGCTGGCTGTTTTGTTTTCCATGAAAAATGGACAAATCAGGCCTTACCACTAACCAGTCCTGGCCACATGAAAACACCACCATGTACATGATGCTGACACACTTAGCAGGGAGTGCCATGGCAGCTGAGATGACTGTGTCCCCTGGCCGACTGTGTACCTTGCCTGGTGCACAGTAGGTGTATTTGTGGAGGAAATGAATAAGCTGATCTTGAAATGTAGAAATAGAAGAACAGCCTTCAGCATGACAGTGGTGGCCATGCTGTACTGCTGTGGCTGATCCCACAGGTGGTGGCCGTGGTCAGTCCAGGTGGCTCCCAGGATGGCAACAATGCTGAGAACCTGCCAAAAGGAGGAAAGGAAAGGGGAGGGGGAAACACAAGACCAAGTCACGTGAGCATCACCTGACGGGTACCTGGAGGAGAGGACACAGAGGTCCAGACGGCTGTGTTAGGTCTTTCTAGACCTACCACATGCCCGAGGAGCAGGCTCAGGCTGGATCTTCCTCGGGCAGAATGAGGAGGGAACGGGGCGTGCAGGCCATTCTCAGGCCTGGCGGCCTTGCCCTGCTTCCTGATTTCCCACAGCCTTTCCACAGACGCGTGGCTTTGGTCCTCTTCAGTGGCAGGGATGACAGGGATGTCCTGTTCAGTGAACGAGCCTCCCAGTGTTGGGATGAACAAATGTTGAAGCTACATACTGCTCACTGGGCACATGAGTTGCCAAATGAGGCCGGCTACTCACTGGTTTTGCTAAGCTGTGTGTACTTGAATTCAATACTGAACATACTGCCTCTTGAAACAGTACAAAAAACTGTTTTCATCCAACTGGTGCTATTGTGAATTGGCCATTCGCACGTTGCCTTTTGAAACTTCCTTTTAGATGACACCTGGTTCATGAGCACCCTGGTCTCAGTCGGTGACCTCTGCTCACCCACAGTGACACTGCCCTTTGCTTGGCATTTGATTTCCTGTTTCAAATACTGGGAGGCGTTTTTCAATAGTAGTATTTTCTAGAAATACAAGTGTGTTACAGCATCAGTCTTTGGGGTTCTTGATTTCTTCTGCAATTCCAAGAGAACTAATTAAGCCAGAGCTGCTTCCACTGAATGCTTTGCCCTGTCACTGGCTCGGCTACCAGGGGAGCTAAGTGGCAGCAGTGACACTGCCTTCATGGGTTGGGAGGCAGGGCTGAGGCCAATTAGCTTACAGTGGGGTCTGGGGAGAAGCAAGCTGAGTGCAGAGAGGACGCTTTGAAGCCATCCTAATGTGTTTTAATCCTGCCAGGACACCCACGAGTACTTGCGTTTTCCTGAACTCTGCTGGCCACAGACCTGGGCCTATTTGTACTTCCTGGCTTCATCGTGAAGCTGCTGTGTTCAGGGCCTTGAGTATCTGCCTGTGCTGGGACCCTGGGCACTAGTGTCTTGTTTGAATGATTTCTGCAATGATTGCTGTTCACATAGGCAAATGCCCTTTTAAAAGGCAAAGTAAATTCTCTCTTATATCAACTGGGGGTGAAACATAACATGGAAAATTCCAACATAGGTTAAAAGGAAGCCATTCCCCAATAAGTTCTACGCTGAAGTTTGAATTTATGCCCCAGGGGAAAAGTTGAAGAAATCAGAAAATACAGCTCATTATTATTTGTGTAGATTATGCAAACTTGCCTTTTAGAAAAAAAAATGACTAAGTTACAGAGGATCAGGGAAAGAATTCGGACTGTATTTAAGTGAGAAGGATTAGCCAGCAGGATGTTGATTTGTAAATGGCAACAACCGGTTCCTTATATTCGCCACTGCGGCCATGTCTCCTGCACAGTAATCCCCAGTGTTCCCTTCTGAAAGCCCTTGGTAGTCGGTTAGCCCCGAGGTATAATGTTTGATAATATAACTACTCCTTCTGTCACTGCGTTTTGTACAAATGCATTATATGTGGCCCAGAATGGTAAAGATTTATGTATGGGTATGGAAAATAAAAATCAGCATTGATTAAAAGCCCCAGATAGACCATCCAATACCGCCCCAAGAACATCAGTTATTTTGCATTTTGACGTGGCGATTGATAACTCATAAATGCAAGCAGGAATGACAAATGCGGACGGAAACTGGCTTTGACAAAAACGATAACAGTATCAGTCTCGAGGGGCGATGGAGGTATAAGCAGGAACTGTTTAAAATATTTAATCATGTTATGAAGGCTGCAAGATGCTGCTTGACCCTGAAGGAGTGTGAATGTCACATGGATCAGAAATTGCCAAGTCTTTGAAGTGAAGTAAAAAAATGGTGTCATTATAGATCCTTCTTGACATCCTATCATTTTTGTACAGGATTAAAAATATGTATACAAAGCGCCAGATAAAGGGCTTCCGCAGAGGAAGTGTTGGGTGAAGGGAGCAAAAGTAAAGGCTTGCTGGGTGTGAATTTTTACTTCAAAATCCCAAAGCATTTGTTTTATTATTTTCTTCTGAATGGCAAAAATAGAGCCAAGAGCTCCTAGGAAAAAGATGCCTTTGGTTTTTAAATAAAGGGTAAATTACCCTTTCCGTTTGTTACCTTGGGCCAGCTGCTGGAGTTTCTTAACTCCCCTCCCCTGAGCACTCTGCCTCGCTGGGGCACTGGGTTCACGGTGTATGTTTGCACAAGGACAGCCACGCGGGACACATGTGCGTGTAAATAAACATGGGATATATTCATACCCCTGTGCAGGAGGGGTTTCATTCGGTCCTCAGGGAACTGGCACTCTTGGTCCCCATCTACTGTGCCTCTCAGGCCCCCACTCTGTGTACAGCTGCACCTCTGAACATGGGGAGCACAGCCACTCGTGAACTCTCAGGACAGTTCCCCCAAGAGTGAGGATTACCTGGTCTTCACGCTGTCATCGCAGCAAGTGAAACGTCATGCTTTACCTTTTGTTCTCTCTCTGTTTTTCTCCCTGTTTTTCCCCTCATCCCTCCCACCTTCCCCATTCTGATTTTGTTTTCTCAGTGGGTCATGAGTGTTAAAAGTGCTTTCTTTCGGAAGGACTTTTTTCCTCTTTCTAGGCACGTGAGGCTCCTTGCAGGGTTTTGTTGTTCCACAGTAATTCCATACATTTTGAACCATTCTGGTGCTGGAAGTTGCTCAGTCTTGGCTGATGGCTCCTGCTTTCTGAAACAGGAGCAGCACGGGACACACAGAGCAGACAGCGGGCCACGGGCTTCCTCTGATTCAGTGCTGACTTCCTCCCACAGCAGCATGCTCCCTCCAACTTGTACTCAGTGGGATGAAGGGAGTGTTCGCCGAGGTAGTGCAGATCCCGAGAGAGGCTTCTGCAGCACCCCCAACACCGTACACATTCACGGTAGCAAAGTCACATTCAGACACTCACATACACACCTCACACTCAGGAACTCACATATACAAACATACGTAAACTCACTCACAAGCTCACACATACAAATACACATGCAACCATACAATCTCACACACTCACACATAAACACACACAAACTCACACAAACATACAAACCATGCTCATAGACTCACCCATACACACACACACACACACACACACACACACACACACACACACACAAAATCTGACTTGTGGTCCCTGTTCGCCAACACTCAGTGCACAGTTGAGGGGACACTTGTCCCCATTGCTGGCCCCCTAGGGTAATTATGTCCGGCGTGTGTCACTGGCTTATTCTGCTCACACCTGGCAGGGTTGGAGCGCAGAATGCAGAGATTGGCCACCAGAGGGTCGGGCTTCTGCACAGTGCCTCCCTCATGGCTGCCCACTGGTGGTAGCACAGTGGGCCTTCCACACTGTCCATACACCTAGGGACAGCAGCACAGCCAGGCAACACAGGTGGTCCTTGTACGGTGGTCTTGCTACCATGGACACAGGTGCATCTCCAGGCCTGGGAAGTTTGAGCCGCTGTTCTCATGGAGGACTGCACTGCAGACACCCTGGAGCCTGCCCACAAGCCAGGACAGCCTGTGGTCTCAGAGAAACACAAGAACTTATGGAGAAGGTCCCACCCAAACTCTGGAGAATAGACAGAAACCCTGCAGGGAGACGAGCCCCCACCCATTGAGGTGAGCTGTCCTCCTCACCTGCGTGCCAAGCTGGGGCAGTGGGACTCACTCTCTGTCCTCGCCTCTACTGCCCCAGCTACCCCCAGAATCTGGGAGAAAGGCCAGAACAGATCCTCTCTCTAAGAAGGAACCAGTCTTCCCAACACCTTCCTCTTCAGCTTCTTACCTCCAGAACTGTAAGATGGTTTATTTCCATTGCTCTAAGCCACCCAGTTTGTGGTCCTTCATAAACAGCAGTGCTAGGAAGCTGTGAAGCCCAGCATAATACAGGAAGGTCATCCTGGATCCTTTCAGGGAGCCTACATGCAGACACATGTGTCCTTGGAAGAAGGAAACAGAAGAGAATGGACCACAGAAGAGCTTCCTGTGATGGAGCTGAGAGAAACAGACGCAGAGAGAAAGGACTTGCAATGGGGAACCAGGACATGCCACCCAGGACCCTGGTAGCTGGGAGCACAGGGGTTCTCTCCAGGCTCCCCAAGGGAGCATCTCCCTACCAGCACTGGGTTTCAACTCACCAGTGCTGATTCCTGCCTCGGAGGCCCTAGAGATATGAAATAACACATTTCTATTGTTCTCAGCCACCAAGTTTGTGACAATTTGTTGCAATGGCCACCAAGGACTGAGTGTTCTCCCACATATGAGGCTCTGGCTGAACTAAGCATGCTACATTTTATTACAGCTAGCCCTTTCTCACATCAGCCCCATCTTGTGGAAGAGTAGACAAAGAGAGGTAAGAGAATGTCCCCTGCCCCAGGTCACACCACTAAAGAGGATGAAGGCCAGATCTGGCCCCAGGTCTGGCCCCAGGGAGTCCAGGGCTCCGAGTCTCAGCCCTGCTCACCCTCCGGGCTGCACCCCTGCAGGACATCCTGATGCACTTCTTTCCCTCCACACTTCTCAAGCACGGAGCTGCCCGATTCCACGTCTAGCTCCAGTGTCAGCTAGCTCCATCATGCCGCTCCCCAGCTCAACCCCCAGAGCCTGCTGAGCTGATACAGACCCCCAAGCCTGGCTTCCACGCACCTCACAGCCCCAGGAAGCCCCTTCCCTGCCAGATCTCCTTCTCATTGTCTATAAAATGAGACCCTTGAGCCTGGTGCCCTCTGGTGTCTCTGCACCCCTCACACCTTGCGATGCAGAGTTGGCATCGAATGTGCTCCCTTTCCTCCTCCCCTAGGAATCCTGACCCGGGGTGCGAGTGCCGTGCTGCAGATTGTTCATCGCCCTGAAAACCCCCATCCAGGGAAGCCCTACTTGCCACCAAAGCTTTTGTTGGCGCTGACGGCTTGACAACGGCCGCTGACTTCTGCTGCCTTGGCAGGACACAGCTGAGCAACGCCCTCGTACCTAGGGAACTGCAGAACGAGAACCGGGAAGCCAGCACACGGGGTGGCCAGACTCCGAGTCTGGTGTGGGCAGCTGAGGACGGGCCAGACCCATGTTTCCTGTCAACCCAGCTGCCCACAAGCTCCGCACTTCACCGTCAGATCCAGAAAACTTCACGTGCAGAGCACATTGCTCCACTTAGTACCCTGAATAATGTGCTCCTGCAGCTGTCTGTCAACTCAGCATTGCCATGGCAACAGCAGCCACGCTGGCCGAGATGGGCTGCAGACTGCAGAGACCTGCTGGCCACAAGGAAGGGGGTCTGGGAGAGACCCTCTGCCAAGGCTGGAGTCCTACCTGAGGGCTCGTCAAGGCAAAATGAATGTCCAGGGTGAAGTCCTTGCTGGTGTTGGTGAAAGAGGACAGGGAGGAGGTCAGGGGAGGGTAGTCGGAAGAGGGCCTGCCCTAGGCAGCAGAGAGGCCAGGGTGGAAGGGTCCTTACAGGACTTTATACAGGCCTGGAGGGGAGAGGAGGAGCTGGTGAGTCCAGGTCCCCGTCCTGCAGGGAGGTGGAAGGGGCTCCGGCACCCTCTGCTCCCCAGGCCCAGGCTGCTTTTGCAACCACTTGATTAGAGCCCTGTGGAATCCCTTCACTTAGACCAAGAATCACATATTCCTGGAGATTCCTTTCAGAATGGCCACATAACGACCCCCTCCATGGATCAAAGCAGCACACTCCTAAATATTTGCTTATAAACCTCTACGAGGATTAAAAAAAAGAAAAGTGTGTGTGCACACAGACCAAATACAGGTATAATGATTTCTTATAATTTATAGACATGAACCATTGTACTATTATATCTATTATAATCTATGCCAAATATAAATTAAGATTATATAAATAATTTTTAAATTATTTTATTAATGGCTCAAATTTAAAATTAACTAATACATTTTTTGTTAAGTTTTGACATTAGGCGACGTGATTGGAGATGCTTCATTATCCTGCTTTAAACCAGTGTTTGTCAAAGTGTGACCCCTTGTCATTTAGGATCCCCAAAGCCCATTCGGTTGATCCTTGAGGTCCCTCGGAGCTACGTTCATCCTAACATAGGCGTTGTCTTCCTGTTCCACTGTGTGGACATTGGCCCTGGCAGGGTAAAGCCAATAGTGGGCAGAGCTGTGGTCCCCTCAGAACCGCCATACTAATAGTCACAGTTTTCACTGTTATAGCCACATTCAAAAATAATAATAATAATAATAATAATAATAATAACCAATTTCACTTTCTCAGTCAGTTTTACTTTCTTGAAGAGGCTGTAAGAATTATATGAGTCACTGTGAAAATTTTAAGATGAACTATGTTAGGGTCCGTTATTTCACTTCCAAGAAACAGTCAACAGCGTCCTTTCCGATTCACCCAAGCAACTTGCTCAGCTGATTGGTGCTGCTGGAGGGGCTCATTTGTTTCCATTCATGCAGATTTTACATTTCTTGAATTTTGTATATCTCAAAACTTTCATAACGACCCAGGTGTTATTTTATAAAATCCTAACCTTCAAATCATGTCCTTTTAATATCTGAGCGATGAAATGGGGACTTATGCTGCACAGCAATGACGATGATCCTCTCCAGGAAAAGCATCTCGGTGACTGTGGCTTTGGTAGCTGAACGAACCAGCCACTTTTTTCTTCCCCACAAATGCCTGACAGGCAAACTATGGCTATTCACATGTGGATATTTGGCAGATATCTTCTCCAGACAAGCAAAGTGAGTCAATAACTATAGGGAAAACTACCACTATTTGTTTCCAAATGATGAAACTAAATTTTTTGATTGAAAATTAGAATTTTGAAAAACTATCTATTACAAGAGTTTGACAGCTTTCTAAAACTGAAAGACTTTTTGTATGAGACTGAGTGATGTTAACAAATGTTATAATGAAATGTTTTAACATTTGGAAGTTCTCCATAGTTCGGCTGGCCAATATTTTAGAAACAATGCAAAATGTTACAGAATTATACATGGATAAAAAATTGTTCAAAGTGTGAGACACCAGAGGATTTAAGTGTTAGCACAAAAGTTTATTGACATGGTTTCAGATATCAAAAATACTTTTTGAGTTTTGGTATAGTATCAAAGAAGAGGTTTGCAATTATCTGAAGGCTATTAAAATGTTTCTCCCTTTTCCAGGTACATAGTTGAAGGAGGCTAGATTTTTGTCATCTATTTCATTGAAAACAGCATATCACAATAAATTAAATGCAGAAGCAAATATAAGAATTCAGGTATGGGTTAAGCCACATAGGAGGACATTTGTAAAACTGTAAAGAATGACACTCTTCTCACTACATTTTTTGCTTTATACAATATAGTTTCTTATTAAAATATGTTATCTACATTAAAGAGCACTAAGTTAAATGAATTTATAAAAAAATATTTCAGGGAGTGAGAGCAAGATAGCGGCTGAGACAGCTTCCCTGCAACTGGGCACCGTGAGTCTAGGGGAGATAAGACTCTAGGCATCTCTGGCTAGTAGGATCTGCCTATAATCATCCCTTTGAAGATACAGGAAGACACCAAGAGACTTCTGGACCCCAAGAGGAGGACAAAAACAGTGGAAAACTGGCAAGTGGTCATGTGTGTTTGATCCATCTAATCCCGCCAGCAGCTGTAAGTATAGCAGCAGTGAGACTGCAAACCAGAAAGGCCTTACCTGTGAACTGTTATGGTGTTTTTGGACTTGGCACTCAGTTTAACTGCCTTGGAGAGAGCTTAAGCAGGAGTGCAGAGAACTTTGGGTATAGTCTAGGCCCCAGACTGAGCCGCTGAGCCAGACGGAGCTAATGGTGATTGGTTCTGGTTCACAGGGAGCCATTGTGAGAGAACTGCCCCGGCAAGCTCCACCCTCAGGGTCGCAGAGCAAGGATCGGGCAGGAGCTGGTAACCTAGTGACTGAGCAGCCTAAAGGTGGGGACTGAGCCGCCTTATAGCCTTAACCCTCAGGGGCAGCGTGTTTTGGAACACTGGGTAAGTGGATAGCCCCTTCAGCAGTGATCCCAGTGACAATCACTTTCCTGGGAAAGCTTCTGCTTAGCCCAGTTTAGAAGTTTAAAGTACCTTTTAAGAGGGCTGAAGAGAGATTTAGGGTGTCCACCCTGTGGGGTTTGAGAAATCAGTGGAGCCCTCCGGTCATATCAGCATTGTGATTAACATTTCATACCCAAGAAGACCACGTGTTGCCCAGACAATATTCAACAAGATATATATACTGCTTTGTTTTTGGCTGGGTTTTTTGTTTGTTTGTTTGGTTTTTGTTTATTTTGTTATTGTTGTTTTGTTTTTTAATTTAAACCTTTTCCGTACAGATATTTTCTTTTCTTTTTTATTCTTTCTTTTCTTTCTCCATTTTTCTATTTAAATACAATTTCCCAGTGCTGCCTTTTTCGATAATTAGAACTTCATTTTTGCTAGTGTTTTTACCCCCTACTGTTTGTTTTTTCACCCAATTTTATCCCATAAAGTTTTCTGTTTGCTTGTTTGGTTTGATTTATAGCATTTTTGTCTTTCCTCTCTACTTGATGGAGGTGGGGTACTGTGTCTGATCAGGTTAGCAAAGAGCTGCTGACCTCAAGGGAACCACCCAACCAGGCACCCCCAGAGGTTGGGGTTTTTTTAAGATTGTGTCAAAGTACCCTACTGTACACTTATATTGTTCTGTCTCCCTCTTTCTGTGCCTCTCTTCTTTTTGTCAATATTTCTTTTTACCCACACCTTCTCCTTTCTCTGTTTTCTTTTCATTCTTTCTTTCTTTATCTTTCTTTTATCCCTTCTTTCTCTTCAACCTTCTCATTCTTCTGGTCCTGTACCAAAACGACTCATCAAAACCTTAGTCCACAGGCACAGGAACTTAAAGAGCAAGAGGAAGTGAAAGGAAAATTAGGGCAAGGAAACAGATAAAAGAAATCACTCATGAGGAAGAATCATCAGAAAACTCCAGGCAACATGAAGAACCAGTCCAGAGCAACTCCCCC